>JAUBWS010075876.1:0-13211 GCA_032270445.1 Darlingtonia californica
CGTTCCCATTTTATATGATCCTTGATATAAATACAAACTCCACCTCCTTTGCCTTCTGGTCGACAACGAAAAATTTCATTGTACCCATCAATTTTGTATAAATTTAAGTTGTCAGAATTATACAAATGAGTTTCAGATAATGTTAACTTGTTAACTTGTTAGGGGTAAGTACCATGTCACCCAAAAAATCAAATTCAATATTTTGATTTTAGTTGTTTTCTTGGTATTTTTAAAAGTACATTTAATTCTAAAACTTTATATCGCATTGTGTGTGCATTTCTCTAAATTTAATGAATGAATGAATCTCATGAGAACTTTTGAAACATCCCGTCAAGGACGGCAAGGAATGTTAAAAGAAAAATTGGTAATGAGAATAGTTTTATATAATATCTAGAATATCTCTGGATAGCATAATGATGTAAACTTGAAACAACATGTATGAAATTAATCCTCAATAAGAGTAGTAAGAAAATCATGCTAAAAAAAATGGTTGCTATGGTCACTTGATAACTTCGTCATATAGAAACGTATAGAGAAAATACAAATAGATGCTTAAAATCACCATATCTTTCCAAGGAAAAAGAGCTTTTCCAAATCTGTTTTCCGATTTAGCAAGCTAAAGAATAAGCTTTCATAATTAACTCATTAGAATTGAGTAAAAGCAAGTCCTGGCCGTCTATATCAAAAATAATCTTTTCGGTTTTGGTGCGCCAAATTTAATTATATGGCGTCATACAGAATTGATGACATCATTTCTTTCAACAATATATGCAAGGTCAAAGTTTCATGACAATATCTTTTGCCTGTTTAAGATTTGCTACAGTTAGGCTACAGTTCTCACCTTGGGTTCAATAATTGGGCATAATCAACAAATAATTATGATAAACATTTGTAATTTTAGGCATGTCTTTCTAATTAGATTTTATTTAAAGTCAAAATATTGGCAAGATATCACTGGAAAACGACCGCGTGCCTACTAGCCCCAATTATCCTGCCCTGAATAGGGTTAAAGAAAACGTAAACACAGAATGTTTTAAACTGATCTTTGGATCAACATCATTACATGATAAATGATGTTTTTTTTTATGTCCTTTTTCTTTTCTCACTTTCTTGCTTTACAATTTTTTTGTAAGCATTTTGGGAGCTCGGATTTTTCTCTCTCTAATGCCCCCGTAGCCGAGTATTATAAATTTCTTTCGCAAAACTATGAGAGAGGAGAGAAGAAAACAGAACGGGAAAAAACCAGGTAGGTAACCTAGGTAGCATTCAAACTGAAAAAGCTCGAGATTCAAGCTATTTTGGGATGTCATTGCCCTAATATGATGTCCCAATTACGCTCATGTGCCAACAGCTGAGGTGGATTCTTTAAGGGCCTTTAAGGGAACGAAAAATAGCTGTCGAGGGGTTATATTCGAAGTAAAGGGACGGGTATCCCAGCTAAATCTATGATATTAGCAAACACAGAAAGTCATTATAACGAGCAGGAAATGTTACAATTCGGAGCTTGTTGTGTAGTCTTGAAAGCTTCTAGGCTTCTTGTTTATAATTTGTTTTGTTATTGCGTAGATTTTGATAAAAACTGAATGTACAAACATGTTTACATTATAGTGGGGGTTGTTAGGTCAAAAATACATGACTATTGTGCAAAATCATGAAAATTTGCACAGACGTTCAGTGTACCTACTGATAACATTTTTCAAGGGAGACACGTCTCATAGGTCACGTGATTGTTGATGTCAGCATTTTTTTGACAAAAGCATTTTTTCTTCTAAATCCCTTATATTATACACCATTAGCAAGATCATTTTATGCTAAACAACTTTTTCCTTAGAACCATGGTCTGAAAATATACTCAATAGGAGGAAATTATGCTCAACGATTGAAAAATGACGTCATCATCCCTAGTCATTTTTAATGATTTTTTTTCTCAGAACATCCAAATGTTATATATCGTTGGAAAGGAAATTCTTTACTGAATAATATTTATCCTTGAACCAAACTCTGAAAATGAACCCAATAAGAGTAAACTATGCTCATAGTTTTATTATCTCTGAACCTTTAAAACCTGTTTTTTTCCAATTTTCAATCAGATTTAAATAATGTCGAAAGTGAGTTAAATGGATTGAGAAAATTAGGAAATTTGAGAAAATTGAATTGATATATTACATAGTCATAGTATCGAGGCTGTGGTGTAGTTGTCTGGTAAATGTTGTTATTGAATCACATGGGACTCTGGAAGACTAAAAGCCTTTGGGAACGATTACAGTCACAGAAGCTAATCGTTATAACTGGAGACCAGCCTGTATTTGCAATAGGTAAACAAGTACATTGGATGCATCCTGACAAGCTTGATGATGTTTTATGGATGATGGGACCACTACATATCAAAATGGCATTCTTAGATGCTATCGGCAATTGGCTCGATGGTTCCGGATGAACAGATGTTTTTGAGAGAGCAAAGATCTATCACAACGACAGGTCGCATAGATAGTTACTTGACCGGCAGAAAACAAAACAGTATCAAAGAATACGCAAAATGGAAAGAAGCTCAACGTAAAAAGTCGGTCAATGCTGAATACTGGTTTACTGCCATGGAAATGGAAGTGCTATATTTTTTGTTCATTAAGGCTATTCGTGAGGGAGACTTTGACACTTTTCTTGAATGTTTAAAGGCCATGCTTCCTTGGTTCTTCGCCCTCGACCATACACATCACTCACGGTGGCTACCAGTTTTTGTCCAAGATCTTTCAAATTTAGAGACTTAACACAATGAAACATATGAAGCTTTCAAAGAGGGTTTTGTTACAGTTCGTAAACCCAATCGAGTGTTTTCACATCTTGGTATAGACCAGGCTCATGAACAAAACAACAAGGTCCTGAAGACAGACGGAGGAGTGATTGGAATACTAGACAACCCAACTGCTTTGATAAAATGGGCTATCTCTGGGCCGGTTATCAGTGAAATCCTATACGAAGAAGAAGACGATACCTTAGCTGAATTACATGACGAAGATACTAAAAGTTACGAGGAGGATTTTGTAAAGATAGGGAATCATTCATCAATTCAATGTTAGAGTATGGTAACCCTTTTGAAGAGAAAAAAAAGAATCATGTACATCTAACTTCAAGATACGAGATATATCAAGATATAAATTGAGAAAAGCAACCTCAAAATCTGATTTCATTCAATGTCTGGAATCTTCAGTTCCAGCCAATTACGGAGCACCTGATGTCTCAATGAAAGTAATTGATGGAGCAGCGTTTGTAAAAATGAATCGCCCTAAATTATCCAAAACATACGGCAGTTACTGCAAAGAAGAACTCATGAATAAACTAAAGTTTATTTCCCTTAACATGAATAGACTGGATATCGTCTTTGACGTATACAGAGAGAATAGCCTGAAGAGTCAAACTCGAGAAGACAGAGGTGAGGGAATACGAATGTCGATTTGCAGAGATACTCCAATTAATAAAGATTTTCAAAAATTTATGAGGAACGATGTTAACAAAACGGAGCTATTCAAAATGATCTCAGAAGCTGTCGTTGAAGAAATTCCTGAGACAAACACAACCGTTATCGCCACAATAGGGGGAGACGTAGTGAGTAATTCCGTTTTAAGCATGCAATCACGAGGAAGCAGACACGAGATTGCTGTTACACGTTCTTGATGGTGCTAGACCTGGTATTAAAAAAGTTTCAATCGTCACTGTTGACACTGATGTCGTCGTTATTGCCATACAACACTTTTTCGCATTGGGACTTGGAGAATTGTGGATCGAATTAGGAGTTGGCAAATTAAGAAAATTCATCCCAATTCATGATTGTATAAAATCACTGGGAAGAAAATTTGCAATAGTTTGGCGTTCTGGCATTCACTCACCGGATGCGATACTGTTTCTAGCTTCAATGGTAAAGGCAAGAAGACGGCATGAAAGGTGTTGCGCTTATATGACGATGGAAAGGATACTTTCGCGAGGTAATGTTTTTTTGCATGGTTTTTATACCATTTAAATGAAGTCTTGTCAACAAATCATATGAAGTATGTGACGTTAAAAGGATTTTAATCATTCTCTTGCAGTCATTAACGTTTTTGTTCTGCAATAATCGTACATTTGTTATAAAGTACACTTAATAAGTCTTTTCCTCTCTCTAACAGAGCTCTCATGATTTCCTCTTTATGATAAGCCCTAAGAAGTTCTTCTATATTTGATTTGAACCAGCATTCTGATATTTTTCTTTGAACTTCCATTAGACTCTCTAAAAAGGATACTTTTGACGAGGAAGATCTCTTGGTAATTTGAACGATTTGTAATTCTCTTGTACGATTCAACCAGTTCAACAAATGATATCATTGAATGCAGAAGAGAGTTATTTACAAAGAAGGCCAAAACTGTCGAAAACATACCACCTACCAGAGACGCATTAGTACAACATGCAAAAAGAGCAACTATACAGAGCATGTATGCATACGTTAATTTAATTAAATAAGTTAATATAATTTGTTCAACAAAGATTTCGCATAAGTAAATTTACTTAATCTTTTTTCATTTCAGCATTTGGAGTAACTTATGAAACATTAACCAGTACACGATCCAGAAAATTGGGGATGGGTATTTACTGAAGGGAAATATCAACCCTTATGGATGACTCAACGTGAAGCATCAAGTGAATGTCGTGAATTGATAAAGTGTGGTTGCAAGAAAAACTGTACTGGGCGTTGTCGCTGTAAAAAAGCAGATCTACCGTTTACAGAACTTTGTCAATGTGGAGGCGAATGCTTTTGACCTTTATTTCGTTTATCAGTGATAGAGATTTTTCTTGACACAGTTCAAATTGTAAACCATATCTCAATTTATTTCATCAGTTAACATATCCTTATTTCTCTTTCTTTTCAGTCATGGTCTCGAAGAATAAGATCAGATACTTATGTGTAGAATTTTCTGTTCATAACGATGATATATAAAATTTTAGAGAGATTTTAAATCTTTTTTGGGTGTTTTTACTTTTTTCTGACCTGGATATTATTGAATATTGCTTAATCTGAGTAGGTTTTCAAAGTACAGTTTCTGCAAAAAAGTTATTCGGTAGAAAGTTTCTTTTCCAACGATATATAACACTTAGATGTTTTGAGAAAAAAGATTTTCATTAAAAATGACAAGGAATGATGACGTCATTTTTCAAATGTTGAGCATGATTTACTCCTATTGAGTACATTTTCAGACCATAGTTCAAAAGAAAGATTTGTTCAGCATAAAATTATCTTTCCAACGATGTATAATATAATGGGTTTTGAAGGAAATCATATTTTGTCAAGAAAATGCTGACGTCAGCAGTCAAGTGACACATGAGACGTGTCTCCCTTGAAAAATTTTATCGGTAGGGTACACTGAACATGTGTGCAAATTTTCATGATTTTGCCACGATTTGCACGATTATTTCCCTAACAGCCCCCACTATTATACTAGTGATCATGATGTGAATTACACCGAAACGTAATGTTGAGAATTATGAACGTCGTAACAATATTTGTTTTCACATTTATTTTAAAGTTATTGTGGTCCAAGAGTAAATTTTTTGTTACAATGCGAACATTGTCAGACAGATTTGAAGTTAATTTTCTAGATTTAACATTTTTGGAAACCTTATTGTATACCTTATCGGCCCGTTTTACGCCGGCCCTCAATTAACGCCGGCCCTTTTAACGCTGCCCCTAATTTCGCCACTCTCGAATTTCGGCATAACGCCATATAGGGCCGTGTTTTACACCAATTGCATAAATAAAGGGGAAAATAGTTAATTTTTCATTATTTTTTATAAAAAATCTTTCAAAATCTGTCTGCGGCAAAATTTATTACCTCGTTTTTCATCATAGAATGTGCATAGTTATCATATACCTTATCGGCCCTTTTTACGCCGGTTCTAAATGAAGGTAATTTTTTGCCTCCGGCGTTATTAGGGCATAAAGTTAGGTAATTTTCACAAAAAGTGGCGTTCATTTTGTACCATGATTTTTCTGTAAACAGTGTAAAGGCTCGTTTGCTTGAAGAAAAACGAATATTTATGAATGAAATTATCATTATATGATATGCATCAATATGAAAAACGAAGTAATACATTTTGTCGTTGATGTACAAAAGATTTTTTGTAATAAAAAAAAATGAAAAATAACTATTTTCCCCTTTATTTCTGTAATTGGTGTAAAACACGGCCCTATATGGCGTTATGCCGAAATTCAGGAGTGGTGGAATTAAGGGCGGCGTAAAAAGAGCCGGCGCTAATTAAGGGCCGGCGTAAAAAGGGTCGATAAGGTGCGTTGTAAAACGTAATATTTTATGTTGATAGAAATAACATTTTAAGTTTCTTTATAAAAAATAAATCCATCCGACCCCATCCCGAGGCCGAAAAAAACAAGTTTTTGGATAACTTCTGGATTTTGTAAAGGATTTTTTAATAAACAACCAAAAGATAAACATAGATGGAATCTTATGTTGCCATAAGTGATGAAAAACGAAAATATAATTTGACGTTTGACAACGACATTTGAGGCAAAATATGCCTTTCCGATATCACTATATACGTATTCTGAAAATCAACGATTGCCATACCTATTATATTCATATTCTCATATTTTCAGAAACACTATTCATGTTGTGAAAGAATTCCAACTCCTTGTCCACAAAATGGTTGTGATGCAATTGTTCCAAAGATAGAGGTAAAACTGTGCCATTCGCATTTTTCTGAAATATCGTGCGGGATTTTTTTTGAAGCAAAACGTAACCATAAAAACCACTCGCAAATCTTTTAAATGCTAGTTTTTCCATCACTTAGTTATATTCATCTTATCACAAAGGTCGTCTTGGATTTGTTTGTATAATCACATGGTTGTATGAAATATCACCTGGGGTTTGGGAATTGAAATCAGCCGGAGCTTCAAATCAACAGGATAATGTGTTTGGTGTTTTCGAACTTTGGATACGAATTTGATTTCTGAGTTTTAGCTTACGAATTTATAGCAACTTACCAAAAACAAAAACAATAATTTAGATATAAAGATTTAAAAGTATCAACTCAATGATCAAAGAGCACGTTGGAAAAAAGCTGCTTAAAATGCGGGATATCATGTAATTAACTAGTAATCTCATTTTTCTTCGGGTGACTTTTGGGAAAAATCACTCCTCGGTTATTTCAAAAAAATGTCTAAAATCGCCCTCGCTTTGCTTGGAGAGATTTCCAAAAATCTTTTTTACAAATATCGGGTTAATTTTCAACTACCCTCTAAAACATTAGATTGCTAGTACATATATATTTTAGACGTTTGCTTAGACACTAATATTTGCATTAGTTGCAAAATGTACATGGCTAAATCCATGTTGTCTTTAGGTAGATACTGGGACATTTGGATCAAGATTGTATGTTTGCGATTTTGAGTTGTTCATTTGCCAAGCTTGGTTGTCGAGAAAAGGTAATTAATAGTAAATTTTGCTAAAATTGAAAATTAAAGTGCGTTGGCTTTTTGGAATAAAAATTTGTTTATTAAGTGCTTTTTCACTGTCTAACTTTGATCTCTATAAAATTATTTATTTTGATAGGTTTTAAGAAAAGACCTTGATCAACACAACAAAGACTTGACAAACCGACATATGATGTTCATGTGTGATCAACTCTCACAATCTCAATCTCAAAATCAAGATTTGAAGGCAGCTAATGAAGAAATGCATAAAGAAAATAATCAGCTCAAAACTGCCAATGCTGATCTTCAAAATGAAATCAAAGAGCTAAGAGGGAAATTTTTAACTTTTCAATTCAACGCACTGCTTTCGAAAGGAGTCGAGAGGTGGATTAGGAAGAGTAAAAATATTATCATGGAGGAAAATTACACGGGTTGGTATAAAAAGATCTTTAATATGATGGTAACAAATAAATTGTACTCATTCGATAATGCAATGTTTATGAAATCTATTGGTCTTCAAATAACGAAGTAGTACAAGAACAAATATTCAAATCAAACGGTTTTTATTACAAAGAGAACCATCATTATATGCTATCTGAGTCTCTTGATTACATCGTAATAGAAACAGAAACACTAAAGACGTTTAAAATTGACAACAGTCAAGTTTTTGCAATGCATACCTTTGATGCAAACAAATCTGTTTCATTTAGTGTTCACAATAATTATACAACTTTCAACAACTGGTCCTCAAAACTCTAGAAGGAATTTTATGATAATGATTTAGTTATAGTTTGCTTATTAAAAATGTAATTCTGTTGAATTAATTTTGTGCTACCCCCCGTAGCAGCAACAAACTTAAAAACGAGGCAGCTCTTTAGCCCACCTTCATTTAGCATGTAGCTAAATTTAGCTTTACAATATTCCTGAAAATCCAGTAAAGTTTTAGTGCAGTGTCATTGTCAACATAAAGTAGGGCAATTTTTTTGAACCCATGCAAGTATGCAACCAAATGTTTGTCAGAAAATGGTCCATTTTGAGTCCATTTAATGTGGCATATTTTGATTTCTAAATGTTCAAAGAATAGAAGGAGATTTTTTACATGGAGATTGATATAGAGGATGCATTATGTTTTATTGTATATTGTAATTTTCACATATTACATATTATATATTAATTAACTAGACTCTTTTACATACTCTACTGTTTGGGGGGGGGGGTAAACCGTAAAGTTCTATTTCTGTTTTAATTGTCTGAAATTCAAAAGAAAAACCTTTTGCAGCTTTCTCATTAAAATAAAAATTACCTGGTGCAAAAACCGACTAAAATTGTCCCCATCACCATTTTAAAATGATAGCATCATCATAATTTTTTTGCATTCAGCATGTTTCTTGTAATGAATTCAGCAACTTATGAAAGTTAACACCATTTTCTTATCAATATCAATCGTTATTAACAGTTAAAGTTCTGACCAATTTGTTTAGATCAGCTTTAAGTTGACACCTTGCATGACATAATTACGCACAGGTAATAACGCATTCAAGATTGCTTGAAACTTTTACAAAATGTGTCTAGCAAATTTTTGTTAATCGGTGCAAAATTTCAGGTCATAATCGCGCGCTATAATAATGATAAAGATAAATTGTTCATTAGCGTGACATTAATGTTAATGTTTAATATCGTAACCACGAATTTTATCTTTATCATTAATGGCTATATGAGTTGCATATTGGTGGTGAAAGATACGCACTGCAGCGTGTGGGTTATACATAAATAATATGGCCTATGCATGGTTTACTTGTTGTTATGCTTTAATTTTTTATAAATTGTGTTGGGGAACCTTGTTCCTTTCGTTTTACTAATTTTTAGGACAATTTCATTTTGCTATTGGCTTGTTGGTGCTTGTTGTTCCAATGCACTAGAACAACAGGCTCTGCCAGGAGCTCCCTTCTGCCATTCAGCTTCTTGCCTTCTCTTCTTGTATTAGCGTACTGTCAACTGGGGTGACTTGTGCATTACAAAGTATTCAACACAGATTTTTCTAAAAATAAAAAGGTATATAAACTTTTTTTGTGTTGTGTTTTATCTTATTTATAGTTTTAATTTAACGCGAGCTAGGAAAAACAAAATCCTCTTCTCTTCTTTCCTGTCACCTGTACCAGCAAGTCACTCAAGTAGATAGATGATGTTTTAAGAGAATAAATAATTTTTCCAATTCAATTATTGATGATTTAGTGATGACACCAGCAGCAGAGCAGCATTAGCTAATCTTAACAAACCAAATCTCTCAGTATGTGTGTGCTTGTGTCAGTTAGTGCCATCCCATATATGCATACGTAACAGTTTGTGAGACACACAAACTAGTTTCTCCACTATTATATATTATTCAAGAAAGAAAGGAGTAGGTAAGAGTATTTCTAGGATGCAAGAACTCCAAGTCTTCAAATCATGCACAGGTACACCGTTAAACCATGCCAAAACAAGCTATTCACCTGTTGATGATTTATTTTGGCATGGTTGAATCTCGCCACACATATTTGATTTTAGCCCCACTTATGGTACCTATATCATCAGATAGCTATCCCGCGACCCTGTCCAAGCATTGTGCATTTGGAACACCAGGACACTGATCTGTCTACATTTTTATGTCTAGTTGAAAAGGGTAATATTTAATAAAACATCAGATTATTTAAAGGGATATTCTGTGATGAAAAATTATTTTTTAATATATAGTTGTACAGTTTTGTTAACAAATGCAAAAAATCAAATATATATGGGTATCAGCATGGTGTTCAAGGGAATCAGCATTCTTGTTGCTGCACCAATCATAT
This sequence comes from Darlingtonia californica, assembly GCA_032270445.1. Lineage (NCBI taxonomy): Eukaryota > Viridiplantae > Streptophyta > Magnoliopsida > Ericales > Sarraceniaceae > Darlingtonia > Darlingtonia californica. The sequence continues at coordinate 10,280 of JAUBWS010075876.1, forward strand.
AATGCACTGCTTGCTTTGGCCTGCTAAATGCTGGGTTGTGGTAAGTAAAAACTTTAGTATTCAAGTCATTTTTTGTGTGTTGTTGTACAAGATTTTCGGCAGCTTTGTTTATATCACACCAAACCACAGAAGATATTGACATAAACATGGAAATGAATCGAAAACTGAAATATTTCTGTTCCTGGCTTATGTTTTTGGCTTTGTGTGTTTTGCCTGTATTATCTATGCTTTGGAAAACACTCTGCAGCTGAGGTCATTTTCAATTTAATGATTGAATTATGAATTACAGAATGGAGAGCTATGCTAAAAAGAACGTTGCATAGATGGAGCCTAGATCGCAAAATAGGACTATGGACCAGTCATTGAAATTCAAACAAAATAGTTTTGCTGAAGCAAACCTTGATTTTCTTTATAGACAAAATATATTTTTGTCCACTTCTTGTCTAAGCCACTTCTTGCTGGAAAGAAAGAGTGGATGTTGGTTTTGTCAGAACATGTTAAAGGCAAACAAAGTTGGAACTATCAAACAAAGTTGGAACTATGGAGCTGTGACGGATTGGTAGAGCATTGTGCTTGAGCTCAGTTCCAAGTTCTACACAGGTGTGAGGCCTGTCTTTGGCAGTGAAGATTACCTCACCATAATTCACAATAGTCAGTTTGCTGACGTCCGAAAAAACTTGGCAGGGTGCAGATCAATTAAAATGGGTAAAAAGGCTAATGTTACAAAAAGGTACTGGCTAATTTCTAAAGACCAAAATAGCTCAGCCAGTATGCTTTTATTGTTTGCTGTTTAAACTCCTAGCACAATCTTAGTCCCTTACAAAACCTACAAAAAATAGCCTCAAAAATTGAAAATTATGAATTGCATGAGATAGCTTTTGAAACTGTTTCAAAGACAATATAGGAGACTCTTAGGTGGGTACCACCAAAAAATCAAAATTTCTCCTGTAAATTGCAAAAAACGGAAATTGGTAAATATGCATTTTTTGTGCCAATTTTGCCAAACCAATACAGAAATTGATACTATTATCTACCACAAGCTTTTCCATGTAGTTTTTGATGAGCTTTCAGATGATACCCACGAAAATCACTTTTGAAAATATATTTTGCCAAAAATTGACAGTTACTGAAAAATTTTCCTGAAATGGCAATTTTTTGATTAACTCAAATATAAACAAAAATTTATGCACATGCCACTTATTAGTTGAATTTTATTTAAATAAGTTAAATGAAAAAATGTTTGCCTGGGGTATATACAGTAAAAGTTAAAATACTGAAGTACAAAAATGTAATCCTGAATACCATTTTCAGATTTCAGTGTTGCTCAATCACACAATTAATATAACCTAGAAAGGGGAGCTAAGTCTTCACAGAACTCAGGACGCGTTTCAGTCTTATTTGGCCTCATCAGCGGAATGTATGGTTACTTGCTCAAACTTGCATTCATAAGAGAACAATGGAGACATGACATATAGATAAAAACCATTTCTGTACAAATACACTTGGTTATAAAAACTACAATAAGGATGACCAACTGTTTCCCTATTGCTATTGGTCATTTGTTGATTTAAAAATGTTTGCACTTCTTTGAAACTTTTTCATTCATATACTTTACTGTTGTTTATAAATTTTAAACAAAACTTTTGGTGAAATGTGTGTTTTAGTACAACCACAATATTTCGTTTGGCAACCAACTTTTTAGGAATAATGTGGATTACTACCTAAATAATTGAATATAACAATAATATTCCTATACAAAAATATAAACTCAAGGAGCTCACTAAAAAAGTGTTAAATTTTATTTTAGAAAAGTTGGATGGTGGGAATTGAGGATACCTTAAGGAAACAACAAATTAATACATTCGAATGGATAAAAAAGACATGTTCAGCTTATTTTTTATTTTATTTTTTGAAATAATTTTCCCAATCTTTCATTTTCCTTTTCATGTGAAAATCTTTTTTATGTTATTCAGTTGGAATCAAACACAGCATATCCTTTGACAATCAAAACATTTATAAATAACCTTTTTGTAAATTACATTTCAATAGATACGTGTAATTCATAATTATAAAGCATATTCAATTTTTTCTTTGTGTTTTGGAAATGTCCATCTGCATTGATTAAATTGATGCTGTGGAATTTTGGAAATGTCCATTTGCATTGATTAAATTGATGCTATGGAATATTGCAAGTCATAAGAACATTAAATTGATGCTGTAGAATATTGCAAGTCATAAGAACAAGTTCAAAAATAAAAGGGCGGGGTGACATTTTACTGCCCTTCACCTAATTGATCCTGCAAGTGAAAATAATTGATTAACTTAATTTAAACTATATTCTTTAAATAGCTGAATAAATTGGCGAAAATTTTCATTTGGAATGATTTAATTTGACTTACTGGGTCAGTTTTTATCATTAAAAAACTCAGGTGATTTTTTTCTGACTTCGATTGCACTTGACTTACAATACCTTGCTTACTTTAATTGTAAAAATCACCACATTTTTGCAAAAGTTTGCAAGTTTTTTTTATTTGAACAACAAAGTAATGCATTAAAAAATTTTGAGTGAAGTTATTTGACTTATATACATTGTTGTAATTAGGTGGTTTATTTTGACTTACATTAGAAGAATACAGACAATAACTAAGCCCAGAGTTGCCAGCAAGCTTTTAACGCATTTGTGAGGAAAAATATGTTGTATTCTACTGTTGAAACACGATTGAAGCTGTATTAAAATTTTCTTGCCCATTTTGAAAAGTACTGTTACATTTGTGAAACCACCAGACGTTTTTCAACTAGAACTAAGGAACATCTATGTTTAATTTTTAATTTCTAATTCAAAGCAAAAAAAATTACAAATCTAGTATCAAATATAGCATTTATCGTATTATTTTCATTTATTTCAGAAGCAGATGCTAGTTCTCAGTTATAG
>JAUBWS010075898.1:0-13209 GCA_032270445.1 Darlingtonia californica
AAATTCAAGTTGAAAGTTTAAAAAGTGTAAAAAAAATCTTGGAAATTTTTCACTTTTTTAAAAAACACAGCGTAGTCCAATTTCATTGAAAGAAAGCAGCCAACGAGCCATTTTTGCAAAATATCTGTTCGGAAGGCATGTTTTTCTAGAAATTTACATGTGTTCGGAGAATATTTTGAAATCTACCTTGCTAAAAAATTTGATGTGTTTGGCCGAAAATTTCGGCTTCCTGGAAAATATGGATGTGTTCTGAGACGATTTGATGCCTGCTAGATTTTGTTTGGCTTGCCTGGATAAAAAGAACAGATATTTTGTGTTTTGAGCTCCTAAATTTTTATGTATTCGATCTAAAATTCTAGTCTCCTAAAAAATACGACCTGTTCTGAGACCATTTGATGCCTACTAAATATTTTTTAGATTTCCTGGATAAAAGGAACAGATATTCTGTGTGTTAGGCTCCCTTATTTTTATTTTTTTGGAGAAAAATGTCAGTTTCCTGGTTTTTTTTAGGTGTTCTGAAACCATTTGGCTTTGGCTAGATTCCTAGTCAAAGTGACTTTCCTGAAAAAAAGAACAGATATTTTGCATTTTGGGCTCGTTGGATGTTTCTGATTGATTTCCACTTGTCCTGTGCCGTGGAGAAACGGACAAAGAAAACATACACACATCTATTTGTTTATTACTTATTATTCTTTTTTCTTTGTTCTGTTCCGCTTGTCTAGAGACAATTTGAATTTGGTGAGACTTTCTCCTTGGACAAAGATTTCAGAATTTCACTTTTCCCTGTTCTTTTCCTGTCATAACACAGGACACATGGAAATTGGCCTTTATAGCCGGTTGCACAGCGTCCAAAAGGTCCAAATAGTGGTCCTGTCTATTACTATATACCGACTAATTTCTTCCATATATGGCAGAAATTAGTCAATATACGGTAATATACGGAACCGTATTCGGTAGAATTTCACACTGTGTCGACACAATATGACGTGTTTGGAAAAGAGACGGAACAGGTGCATGATTTCTTACGAAGTGAAAATTTCACAGGGTTTCGCATGCGGGACATGTCCTCCCAGCATGTGTGAGACGTTTCTATTGGTATTTATTTCCAATGATTTAAACATGAAGTTTTTCATCTTCTATCCTTTGATTTGAAGTTTTGATACCGTATAGATTTTTTTAATAGCAGGCAACTACAAACAATTCGTAAAACAAATTGGGCCAATCACAGGCCTTAAAACACCCATCAGACATTAATTTTCTGAGGTGCATAAATTGGTATTTACACAAGTAATGAATGAATCGTCTGAAGTGTGTCCCAGCACAATAAATCGAAGAAACTTTGGAAGAAGTTGGCTGCGAATTTTGCTCGCAGTTTTTAAAGTTCTGTCTGTTCATAACGCCATTTCAAGCATATTAAGACCGGATTTCAATATCGCATGCACTTCCACCCCAGCGGCGGATAGAGACTATTTGAAAAGTGTGATTTCACACAGTTAAAGTTAAGTAGTCTAAAATTACCAAAATCGGGAAAATTTTATAGACATTTCGGGAAGAATCGGGGAAATTTGATCAGAAAATCGGAAAAATTCGGGATCTTCACATGGTGTTTTGAAAGGTCTGTATCCGCCCCTGCACCCCTCCAATAATATTCATTTATAACATTCATCTTTTGCGTATCACTAAGGTCACTTTTACCGAGTTGAGATTTACACCCGGTAGTAAAAATGTCGTCTTTTTTCATGTAAACACTTACACCGGTGTGAAAAACAAAAGGAAACAATGAAAAGAAGGCGACCCTACAATATTTTCGCGTCGTAAGCGGACTGAGTTGACATTGTCATGTAAACACTTTTTATCAAGGAAAATTCCCCAAGATTTGAATATAAACTTTTTATTTATATATTAAACTTTAGATTATACATATAAACGTGACATAATCAAATTACTTTGTTGTCCTGGCAGATAGTACCAAACGTGCTTATGATGAGTAACTGGCTAAAACCTGTATTTTGCGCCATTTTGATGACGTCATCAAAATTAAAACTTTTTTAGCCACTTACTTAGCATAAGCATATTTGGTACCATCTGCCGCCAGGACAATAAAGTGATCTGGCTACCGATGAGCTTTTTTTGAGCCAAAAATGAACATTATTTGAGGGTCGGTTACAGATGGTTATCACACGTCTACGCTGGTCTATTGAAATTTGTCTAAATATCAGTAGTACTTTGAAAAAATTCATTATAGAAAGGACGACAACTGGTATTAATACTAAATAGCAAACAAGTGCCAATAGACCCTGTTTTTGGCTTAAGTGTTGAACAAAGGGTGTAACTCAAGCAAACTTTAATAAAACAAAAAAGAAATATTTTCGCTCGTCTCCTAAGTTTGATGAAGTTCGAAAATAATATACGACATCAAAAACAAAATTTCATAAAATCTTGAGAACATCTTTTGGAAGTGCTGAATGTCTTAAGGCCGTCTTCGCGTCTTGTGAATGTTCTTTCCTTACCAAAGGGGCATAAAAAGTGCTCAATTTCTTGTATCAAAGAGTAATATAATCCTTTTCCGAATATTAGCATATATTTCTGAGTTTGGATAAACTTGATTTGTTTTTTGATATCACTAGTATTATTGGGAAAAACACTAAGGCAGATAGCAATTTCTATATTTTTTGTTGTTAACGGCAACCAAACGGATAAAAATACATGTATATAAACTATCATTAAAATTTTATAATACTGTGAATTTTTGCGAGTTTGTTTTCACGCGTTTACGAATAACACGACATTTCGCCAAAGGTGCCCCCTGTAGCTGTTTGACGTGTTTGTGAAGTGTCAATGACGTTGAATCGTTTGCCGTGTCTCTGTGATCGCTGGTTGTATATGCTAACAAAGAAGGAAAATATACGAAACAAAAAAAGATCTATCAATGAGTTGCATCATGTTGATCCTACTGTTGGGAAATGTTTCAATACTTTCAAGGGTGTGATTCTGGTACTCTGGTAAGGATTTGACGTTTTTATTCAAATTTCACTTTTTTCATTTATTTACCCTACCTCGTTTTGAGACAGAGACAGGGAACCCTAAGTGTTAAACCACACACACTTTTTTTTACATAAGAACAAATCATTAAAGAACGTAAAGAACGTAAGGCTTCAACTGGCAAAAAGTTTAGAACTTTTTATAAATATTTGAGTACTTCAAAAGACTATTTTTTTAAGAAAATTCAATGATTTCGACTTGTTTATTTCTATGATTAAGAACAAATTAAGAACAATCTAAGAACATTTTTAGCCAAAAATCCGAAAAATTAAGAACATGTAAAGGCTTACTCGAAGCACAATGTTCTTATACAAAAATGTGTACCGTAATTGTTCAAATAAGCGCCCCCTTCAAATAAGCGCCCCCTTCAAATAAGCACCAACTCTTGAATAAGCGCCCATAACCTCCAACTTAATAAGCAGGCGCCTATTCGAAATTTTGGCCAAAAACGAGTTTTTGAGAAGTAAGTTCTAATTTTACAGGAATGACAAAGGCAGTAAAAAAAGTTGAGTAGTAATAAACGACAAAATTTTGTTTTATTTTTTATTGTTATCGGGTGGTTATGTCAATTCTTTTCACATTTTATGTTTTCGTTTTTGCTTGACTAACTTTGACGTCAAAAAAAATTTAATAAGCGCTCCCTTTGACTAAGTGCCCTCTCCCCCATGTGACCCTCAAAATTTTAATAAGCGCCCGGGCTATTCGAATATTTACGGTATTAAATTTACATTTAAAAAAATCTCTTTGGAGGCTTATTAGCAAGGTTAGGCAAATCAAAACCTACGACGTATAACGTTGCACAGCCGTTCTGGAAATAAGCATGCCAATAAACTTTCAGCAGCACAATCGATCAGTGTCTAAGTTCGGCTGCCGGTACGTCGTAGATTTTGCTTAACCTCACTGTTAATTACAAGGAACGAAGTTGTATACAGTGTTTGTTGGTTATTTTCGTTGTGAAGAATGTCCCACCTCGATTTGAACTAAATCAGTCACCAGGCAACGAGCTCCAAAATGGGATATTGCAGTTATTTTTTTTGTGATAAGTAAAATAGATAATTTATAATCTAAAAGGTAATTTTGTCTACATTTCCAAGGGGGTTCGAAATTTGCATCACATCATTCATTTTTGCAACCGCCGATAATATTTAGGTTTTTTCACTAAAAAACGTGCTAAAATTGTGAAATCACTGGAGCAAAGCGCCGGATATTAGCACAAGATGTCTCTGAATATACTACAGTAGTCGCTGTTCTATGTTCTATGTTACTTTGTTTTAAAGTAGGTATAAAAGAGGACTCTTTGATTTGCGTTAAAGGCTCAAAATTATCAGGTTATAAGGTTTAAGCTTTTTCCCATTCAAAGCCTTACGTTCTTACAAAATTCGTTTGATCTTATGCAAGGAAACGTATCCACTCATTATATAAATGTTTTATATAAAAATGTCTATCTTCTACGGTGGGGCTACCACAGTTTTGTCTTGATAAACCGATATTTTTATAACATGAATTATTTGTCTGCTTCCAGATAAACAAGTATCAGTTATGCACCTATTTAGAAAAGAAAAGTAACATGCGTTAGCGTGGTATAGTGTTAAAAAAGTGCTTCCTAGGGACCAAAATTTGTGTTTATTGTAGTCAAGGAGTCTCAAACAAACCCCTGGAAAGCGATACAAGTATTATTTATATTGGATTGGATTTTAAAACTTTTAGAAAACACTAATTGGTGCAGTTTGGTATTTTCCCTTGTAAAACAAACTTTTTTGGTTTCTATAGAACCGCAGTAAAAAGCCTTGAAAAAGCAAAAATATTGGATGAAATAATGAATGAAGAAGAAAAATATGAATTAACATATTATATTGGATGATAGGAATATAAATAACTCTTCTTGTTAACATCTACATGTTTTTAGTGAGCAACTGAAAATAAATATACAAACTCATAGATATTATATGTAGGAATTAAGAATTCAATACTCTATACTTGCAATAATGTATAACATGTAAGCAAACCTTAATTACTACCAAAGTAAAGTCAAAAAAATTGAAATCTTGCAGATCTTGGAAGTTGATGAATTTAAATGCGGTAGTTGAGTCAGTGAGCAGCTTATTCTTTATACAGAAGACTCTCGATAAAGAAGTCTGAGTATAAATGGGATTTCATACAAACCGCTATAATAACATTCGTAATATGGGACCATTATTTTGTATAAGTAGTAAGTAACTATTTTCTTTACCACTCAAATAATTATAATATACATGAGAACTAAAAACTAGAAATAAATACAAAATTATTTTAAGTGGAAGGAGACATGCCAATAGCTTATGCTAATCGAGGACAAAACTACATATAGGGGTAATACGTGTGTATTCCAAAAGCATGGTAGTTGACATGGTTTTCACTGGATTTTTCGTTGATGATTGATTGCATTGTATTCTATTACATTGTATTGTTTTGTATTGTGGAGATAATAATAAGTTGGTAGGATGAATTTATAACAAATTTTAGTGGGGAAAAAGTCGTTCTGCATAAATAGAGTTGCACGAGTTGGTGTGCCATTCGAAATCAATAATGTTATGGATGTAGTTAGTTAGCCGTTTGTTAAGAATGGAGTTCGTAAGTGTGATTCGTTTATGTCCGTTACATAAGTGCGTAACGTATTCCCTAACATGTAGTTGCACAAAAAAATAACATTCGTTATGTGGGACCATGATTCTTACTCCCCTTAGAGGATACCTCATAGAAAACACTTTGGAAAACTGAAACATTCGCTAAGTTGAACAGTGTTTACTTTCTCTGAGTGTTTTTTTCTTGGTACTTTCAATTTCCTTTTTATCGACAGTATACTGTAGAACTAACATACATGAGACTCGAATTTGCTAGTATTTCCAGTAGAGCCGTTTCGAGAATTTAGCTTCTTGACTACCGGCTACATGGGTAAACTAAGAACACTATGATAGAATTGCTGGTTAATTCCTAATTCACTGTATACTTTAAAAGCTAATCGACTTGTGATTTTGAAATCAAAATTATCCGCCCTTTATGGTAGAGATCACGTGACATGGGAACTAGATACAATCTTTGAATCTGACGCTTTACGGCTATTTTTTACCTAAAATAAATTTTTCCAATAAAGTCTCAAAGCTAAATACGTTATGAAAATAGTCATACTTCCGCTTGAGGATTTTCAAAATGAAACTATAGCTTTTAATGATTTATGAAATTATTAGGTTTGTTTACTTACTTCAATACTTCTTTATAACGTTATAGACCCCGTTTCGGAGTTAGCGTAGCCCATAATCCGCAGTGTGGCTATTGTTTATCGAGTTCAAAGTCTTATTTGACCCCCATCAAAGATGACTACGGTAACTTTGAAAGGATCTATTGCAAAGACCTTAATTCCGCGGATTCTACTACCTGAAAGTCTGTCTTAAAAAGAGCAACAGTTGGTAAACTTTTATCATTTTCTCATAATTGTGTTTACGTATGATAAGAAATAAGACCTCTTTTCAAAACTTATTTGGAGTGGAACAATCATAAATTTTTTTTTAAATCTTAAATTTTTTCTATTTATATTGCACACTTTAAATTTGGTACACAAAAAAGTCAATTCTGCTGATTTCAAATCAATCATTGTTTTTTTCATATCTTCATTGTTTCATAAGAAAATACAGGCTCTCAAAACATGCAAAAAAATGCCAAATGGTTTTGCTTAAAGGAATTATACGCGTATAAGATAGAGCGTTCCAATGCTTTTAAGAATGCTGGCGTCAGCCTCACTTCTTAAATAATATTGTTTATTTGATTATTTCTATTGTTTTCTAAATCATTCACGGAATTCGTATTGTCTAAGTTTTATCCAAATATGGTTAATTGCAACCGGAATAGCGGCTTTTTTGAAAAAAGGAAAAAATTCTTTTGTTAAATATTGTTGTTGAGTTATCTGTGTCAGCGTATTAATAGCAACGATTCTACTTATACACGTTCATTTTCTTTAACGTTTGGGGACTATATATAGTTATTGTTAATGAAGATATGGGGAAAAACTTATATATTTGAAATCAGCAAAGATTGATGTTTTCGTATACCAAATTAGAAGTTTCATTTCCGAATTAGAGGTTTCATTTCCGAATTAGAAGTTTCATCGCCAAAATTTAAGATTTGAAAAGTAATTTGCTGTTCCACTGTAGATAATATTTCGAATAATGTCTTATTTATTATTATACGTAAAAGCAATCATGAGAAAAGGATAAAAATTTCCCAATGTTTTTTTCAAACGTGTATTTCAGACTTTCTTGTGGATAATTTCATTGGCCAAGTACAAATTGCATAATGCATAATGCATAATACATAATACATAATGCATAATGCATAAAATTTGAAATATCTCAAAAACTACATATAGTACTAACTTTAAACTTTGTCCAGCACTCTGTCATACCATTGTAAGTTCATTCTGAAAATTTCAGTTCTGCCACCTGTTTGGTTGGTATTTTACAGAAAAAAACGTAAAATCTGCAATAACTTTGCATCTATCAGTTGTTTTGACTTGAAATTTTGTTGATAGGTAAATATTATTTAGAGTAACTCAAGAAAGAAATACTATATGTTCAATATGTATTTTGCAGAATAGAAGTATAAAAAACTGTTTGTGGTCTATAAAATAAACGTTGGTCACGTGATATTTTTAGATTTTTTTTGTTTTTATAATACCTACCTATGATCAAATTTTCAAGTCAAATATATTAATATAAATGAAGTTATTGAAAATTTCAGTTTTTGTTTTTGTAAAATACCAAACAGACAGGTGGCAGAACTGAAAGTTTTAGAATGGACTTGCATTGGCATTACAGAGTCTTGGTCCAAATTTGAAGTCCATACCATGTAGATTTGCTAAGATATTTAAATTTTTATGCGTTATGCAATATGTATTATGCATTATGTATTATGTAATTTGTACTTGGCCAATTTCATTGGTCTAGAACCGACCGCAAGATAAAACCATGGTCTATGATAAAACTGATGAGCTAATGAAACGAAGTATCCTCTTCAGTACAAATGGGTATAGGAACTCATGTGGATACAGGCTACTGTATCCACACTCGTTTCCTCAACATTTTTCTAGACACGTAGTTTTATCAACGCATAGAAGATTTGTAGCTAAAAATAATCGTGAAAAATAATGAAAAATAAATAAATAAATTTTATTTCAGGAAATATACACAGCAGTTTCTTTTAAACTGAATCACAATGCAAATGGAATCAGACTATAAACTGAAACACCATGAAACAAAAAGCTTAAAATTAAGTTTCTGAAAACTTCAGCGTGTCAGCAGTAAAATGCAGTGATTTCTACGTTCGCGAAACCTCAAATTTTTTTTAACAGTACGTCTTTTGAAGATCATCATAGCTGACGTCACAATGCCGTTGAAATGATGTTGAAACAACGCCAAACGCCAGCTGGGTTGGTGGGTGGTGACTAGGGCGTTTCTAGACGAGATCGTAAAATAAGAAATCAAGTTTATGTAATCAATGAACATCATAATAAAATAATCAACTTTCATTATAATTTGAATAGTAACTATATTATTTTCTTTTATAGTATATTATGTTGTATATAATTCAATTTCTATTTCAGTTTTGGACGAGTAGAAGTCGCTCAGTTTTTATAGTTGTAAGGAAAAATAATGAAATGTGATATTCAAAAGTGGCTTTATATTTTGAAAAACAGTAGTTTTTACTCGTTATTTTCTAATGTTTTCACCTTATTATGTTAAGTGTAGTAATTTTTGAAGAATCTCTCGTGTTATGCAAGGTTTATCATAATTTTTCTTCTATCTCTATCGAAAGCAGCTAACACTTAAGGTCGATTTACACTTGTACAATATAGTGTGAGCAATTGTGACCAATATGTTGTTGAAATTGCTAACACTTAAGGTCGATTTACACTTGTACAATATAGTGTGAGCAATTGTGACCAATATGTTGTTGAAATTGGTTACACTTAAGGTCGATTTACACTTGTACAATATAGTGTGAGCAATTGTGACCAATATGTTGTTGAAAATTGGTTATGTTGCTGCTTGTTTTCGCTTCTAATTACTAACAATAAGAAATAGATACGGCTGCTTATTATTTGCGAACAATACTATCTAATACGGTGTCTATTTTTTTCCACCAATCATATTTGCTCTTTTGTTCCCTCACAATAGGCACGTGCTCACAATTACGGTGGCCCTCAATTGTCAATACATGCAGCTTAAATTGCAGATGTGTGTAGTTTATACAAAATGCGAACAGTGTTACGAACGGCGTCCGCATATTGCGACAAGTGCTCGCATATTACGACAAGTGTTCGCATATTACGACAAGTGTTCGCATTGTCAAAAGAGCTGGTGTTACAGAAAACACGAAACTACTGTAGCTAAGAAGGCTGTCAATTATCTGTTAGAAATCGTCGTTTCTTTCTGTTTAATGCTGACAAATGACCAGTGAAGGCTCAAATGTATGACGAGCTCGTGACTTGAATGGCGTGAAAATAAATCTCTTTTCTCCTTTGCGTGTGGAAAAACAAAACAGGACAAAAGAAGAAGATAAAAAATTCAAAAAGAAAAGTCCTCGGTAGAGATCCGAACACACTACCCTTGTCACACATGCTTTGACTTCTACCTACTGTGGCACCACAACTGCCATTTGAGAGTGATTTAAGAGTATTATAAAATCGGATGATTGACAGGTTATGTTGAAATGTCTGGTCTATAACAATGGAAGAATATGAAGCAAAAGACGCGTTCTAATGTTATCATAGCGACCAACGATTCATTGTTTGAATAGTTTATAACACTTGTTCCTTTGTATGTGCTTTGAGAGATAGAGGCGAACTAACCGTGGTGACCACAGGCGTTTTTCTACTCCGCCTTGCAGCTCCGAGCAAAAATACGATCTGTGGAGACATTGGCCAGGTTCGCTGTCGAGCATGCGCAGAGGAACGAACATTAAAACAATAGACTGCGTAAAAGACATACTTCGAAACATCATAACAAGCACGCTATTGGCTATTCGATTTAAAAGATTACGTCACCTTCTGGGTTCTGACTGTAATTTAAGTGAATGTCTCCACAGGTCACTTTCTCACTCGAAGCTGTGAGGTGGAGTAGAAAAGCGCACTGTGGTCACCACGATAGAGACGAGCTTGGCCAGCTTTTGTAGTTTCGTGTCTGTAACACAAAGTCTCTTGAAAATGCGAACAATGTTTGTGACATGCGAACACTGTTCGTATTATGTGAACACTGTTCGTATTATGTGAACACTGTTCGCATTTTGTATAAGCTGCACATGTCTATAATTATCATGCAGACGTTCGTATTTTCCTTGCAGATCTTCGTAATTTTCATGCATACGTTTGTAATTTTTATGCATATGTTCGTAATTTCATGGATACGTTCGTAATTTCCATGCATACATTCGTAACTTTCATGCCTACGTTTGTATTTTTCACGCACACGTCTGTAATTTAAGCTGCATGTGTTGACAATTGTGGGCCACAGTACACAATATCAGGGGCGGATACAGACTCTTCAAACCACCATGTGAAAATCCCGAATTTTTCCGATTTTCTGATAAAATTCCCCGATTCTTCCCGAAATGTCTATAAAATTTTCCCGATTTTGGTAAGTTTAGACTATTTAACTGTGTGAAATCACAAATTTTACCTCTATCCGCCCCTGAATATCTCTCAATATTTTCTAAATCAAACTGATTTGATTTAAAAAAATGGAGAGATTTTGTGAGTAATTACGGAATACTTTCTAATAATATTGGACAATAATTTACAATTAATCAAATAGTGTGTTTACACTCGTTTTCAATTCTTTACAAGATATTGTTCAATATTGCTCACAATTATTGTACAAGTGTAAATCAACCTTTAGGCAGATTTGCAGTTCATGTTTTAACTAAAAATGTATGAGTGCGTGCTTGGCCTCAAAACTTTTAGTTTAGAAATACAAAGTGTTCACAAATTAACTTTTAATAGATTTTTTGAAACAGTTGTAACAACAAAAATTGACTTTTAATAGATTTTTTGTAACAGTTGTTGTGTTAGGAAAAAAAGTGTGTGTTTGGGAATCGCTGTACAAAAAGTTGTTCGCGTTATTTATAGTTCTCTCTTCTAGCACTATAATACAGTATATTTCAGTAGCGTTACTAAAGTAAAACTTATGGGCATGTGCGATTTATTATATTTCTGGGTGTATACTTAGAATGGAAAGGACTATAAGCAAGTAGGTATTTTACCTAAAAAAGAACTAAGTTTATAGTGTAGAGAGGCTTTACCATGGTTGAGTTCGACAGAGGCAAAAGAAGTTTGGAATTTTTAACACCTACTTCACATTACAATTAAAATGTATTATTATACTCAACAGAAAAAGGTGGCTATAGCCTGTGGCCTTCAGTTTTGGTTTCCATTATAACAATTTTGGCAACTAGCTCCCAACTGTAATATTGGAATTTTCTGCTCTTTCGATTATTTCATTTAATACACGGTTGAAAACGAGGCGGGGCGAGCTAAAAAAATCTCAGGATAGGTTTATTTGAAACAAAAGTGACAATATTCTTATCACAAAACCATCAATAAACTAATTTATACAAATATAAAAAGTAACATAAATTTTTTTACTATTTCCATGTTTGAGTTTTAAATAAGTGCTAAAATAATACTGGTTTTAGGTAGTCCTTATACTAAATGTGTTGTCATATTGTTATTATTTGCATAATTTAGGATGTTAAACACTGGGATATTGTCAATTTATACTCACGACTAATTTAGCTCGACGAAAAGTTTGGTAGAAATTGTTTGGCCAATGCGGTAGAAGAACGGAAAATGGATGGCTGTGTTGGATCCATTGGTAGAAATTTCTGAAGGAACATGATTAAAAGCTTTCTTTCCATCGCTTTTTCGTTATCAAACATAGCGCTCACTCTGATGATGACCTCTGATAGTCGCTACATAAATGGCACTGACTTACTACACTACACTATATGTGGTGTTGTAAAAAAATGGTTTATTTGCCTCACTTATGTGAAAGTAGGACAAAACATGAAATACCTTTGTGCTTGACTGACAAAGGTGAAGTACAGTTTTTTGACAAGTAGTCTACTCTAGAGTACCGAATAATCGTCCCCCTCCCCCGATTATTAATTTTTGAAAAATTTTCCATCCCCCGGAACGTATCATCACGAGAAATTATAAACATAACATCGTTTATGTTAACTTTATTCTTGTGGTTGTGGAGCAATAGATATTCATTGCAACAGTAGTATTAGAAATCATTACAGTGTGTCTTGAATAAAACGGAGCCAAAGTTTCAGGAATATATAACTTTTTGAATTTTTACTAGCTTTGCGGTTTTTATACCGTTAGACTATGTTTCTTTTTCTTGCCTTTTTAAAATATAATGTTTGCCTTGTGAAGATCAATATTTGAAAAGTTAGTCAGGTTTATTCTATTCGATACAGTCATTAAGTTATTAAAAATCAATAAACTCAAGCTTTAATGAGCTATAAATCTTTTGCTTACATCGAGTTGACTTATTTTTGTGTTGCTGTGTTAAGCGTGTCACGAAAATGTTTATAAAAACACAAATTTCATATTCATCGTGTGAACTGCACCTAAAAAATTTATTTAAAAACAACTTCCTGAAAAGCTTTAAAAGCAAGCTGAAACTGCCATTTACAAAATGTCTTGTTTTGAATTTTTCTTAATTCATTACATGATCCTTGTAAGAAGAAAGTCATGAACATGTGAATGTAGCCTTCTGTTTACAGTTGCGATTTAATGACTTTTTTGTACTGATTGGGTCATTAATTTGTATTTAACTTTTTCTTAATTGATCGTTATACTATAGATTTAATTGAAAGGTCTCATACTTCTGTATTACTGTCTGAAAAACTGAAAAACTGTTAAAAACTGAAAAATTATATATTTGAAAAAAGCATAACATTTTCTTCTTTCAGGTATAAAAATCACATTCTTTAAATAAATATTTCAAAATATATAGTTGCTTAAAGCTTGGGCTCCGTTTTTTTCCAGGTCACACTGTATATTGTTAATCCATCTTTTGTTTATCTATTGTTCATACTTTGTTTTATCATGAGTCCGTAACTGATGGTAAG
>JAUBWS010075909.1:0-13209 GCA_032270445.1 Darlingtonia californica
TATTCTGAAAGCTGACACATCCCTATGCTAAACGAAGTTATAAGTTTAGTTTCGAACGATTTCTCTTACTTTCACCGCTAGTAAGACATATTGGCTAGTAAAAGACATGTAACACTACCACAAACAGAAAAAAAACTCAATATCAATCATTCAGAAATGTAAATTGAAATTGCAAAGTTTCCTAATCATACCTAACTCTTAAAATTGGGTTGCTTATAGAAAAAATATAAGCACGACAAATAAGATACATACCAATGAGGTTTCCTCAGGAATTTTGTTTTCTTGTGTTTGAATCTTCAAAACTTCACGGCGTACTTCCATTTTGGAAAATGTAAATTCAATGTTTTTGTAGTTGCATTTGATATTCTTGAACCTGTTAATTAAATCAAAAGGAAACCTTAATAGACATAGCACATTCAGAAATATGTATTAGATAGTAATGAAGTAGGCCATTATATGCTGTTTTTCTCTTTTTAGTAATTTTTTGCAACCACATCTTTGACAGCTTGTATTATGTAGTTATTGCACGGTACCGAGTGCAACATGCCGAATATTTTTTCCCTTCATTTCACGAGCTTTTACGCATTATAAGAAAATTCTTCTTAAAGTAAGCCAAATGAAAATAGCTTTACCTTTTCACTGCCCGCTCAAAGTGGAAACACCAATAGTTATCACTATGTCCGAAACGTCTGATATCTTCAGCCAAGTGCTGCGTTTCATGGCTCGTAATCACGCATTGCTTTTGTCCAACCCATTCTTCTAATAAAATACATCTCCTCCAGCATAGTCTGTCCAGCTGGTTCAATGATGCATCATTCAAGCCATCTCGTTCATTGAATAATAACTCTGTTATTCTGGCTGTTAACCATACCAGATGGAATTCTCTTTCGGTGAGCAAATCGGCCATTATTACTTCTGCGATTGGGTAGCTGAATTTCAACCATTCTTCGGCAGACCAAGACTTATACCTCGACAGTTTCTTGGGGCATCTTCCATCTAAAAGTTCTAAAAAAATAACAATTCGTCAGAACAACTCGGCCTGCGGAAAAAATGGAACTGTATAAAGAATATTGAAAAGTATAAACAAGGTGAGAAGAACCGAAAAAATAAAGGGAAATTGATTTCTTTAAAGAATTTATTGCAGTAAACAGAAAGAACACTAACATACTCTACGGTTTTAAACCTGGATTTTTACTATATGCAAATTCATGGTACAAGCTTTGATGTTATAGTTTAAAGAAACTTCAGTCTTCTTTAATTTCAAAATGTTATTATTTTTATCATTTTCTCTATTTACAAAATACCTCTGTTTTCATTTCATTATGGGAGCGTTCAAGTATGCAATCCATTTTGGGATCCCCCTACCCCCTTGCGTCCACGTCAAGAATATTTTCTTGAATGAGGACCTCCACATATTTCTTTATCAGGATACCCCCCCCCCCCCCCCCCCCCGAACAAAAATCTGAAAATTCTATCCTTTGCACCGAATTAATAAAGGATGTTCAACTAAAAGTTCTGCAAATTCACTTTCAACAATAAAATTTTTCATTCTATGAGACATGTGCAGTTGGACGTCAATACACTGAAATACACTTTAACTTTGCTCTGACACTTGGCTTACTCTCAATAGATTTCATAGTGACCTTCTCGGTATCAAAGTGTCTTTCTTCAGGAGGAAATCGTGCATAGTATCTGTTATTGACAAAATATTTCGTGCTGCTACCATCTACAGATTCGCCTGAATTAGATAAACAATAAAATATAACAATTAAAAACTTTCTAAGAGTGGTTTTGTTTAGAAATTCATAAAACACTATTTTGTTGGCAAAATGAATTCAAATCTTAAAGTCTGTTAAAAAACAGAAAATCATAAGAAATAAAAAAGATATGAGTTATTGGATTTAAATAAGACAATTTCTTTGAAATGGAAGAAGCATAAATTAAAGTCGTAAAAAGTTGGATTATCTGTTTACCACAGTACATTTTAAACGTCCCAATACATAATTCATTTATCTGTTTGATTGAAGCCAGCTGACTTACTACTTTCGACAGTTATCAACTGCCTACTAGCCTCTGAATCCCTTATAAACCACCAGGTTTAGGTTTTTAAAGATTCGAATTTTGAGAAGGAAAATGAAACTTAAAATTTGAGGAGATTTGAGGAGTGGCATCTTCTCTCTGCTTCTGCATAGTTTACCTTTAATTTTGTCATTTCTACAACCAAATGTTCCTTTGTTAGAAAATTTCCCTATCTCGCATTGAGCTGGATAATCTCCTGTCCAAACCAACAACAAACATCTGATAACTGTTGGCCCACTTTTGATGTCATCATCATAATCTAATGGGTACTCAACATTTACACCTAAATGGTATGACAAACATTCCTTTATCAGAAACATACAAAAGCCACAAAATTATGCTACAAGAAGCCATGAAATAAATTGCTCAAGCAGCAGTTAAGGCCGGAGCAAACCAGTCAGTCCAACATTTCATCCAACATCTCTGCAGGAGAGTGTCTCCCTATTGAAATGATGTGCAAATGTGTACGGTGTAGTAACTGATGATGGTGGCTCTCAGTTCGGTCAGAAAAAATACTTACTCCACAAGGTGTCCTATAGTAACTGGTTTACCCCCCCCCCCCCCCCCCCCCCCATCATCAAAATTGGTGTTAATTGACTTAAAAATTTTATGATGAAATTTTTCAAGTTTTTCTTCAATAACTCACAATATCTTTTTTTCAATTTTTATTTTGATTCAGAAAGAGCTTGGAGAAAGTTTTTTGTGGACAAATTTTTCACGCTG
Source organism: Darlingtonia californica (assembly GCA_032270445.1). Lineage (NCBI taxonomy): Eukaryota > Viridiplantae > Streptophyta > Magnoliopsida > Ericales > Sarraceniaceae > Darlingtonia > Darlingtonia californica. The sequence continues at coordinate 2,803 of JAUBWS010075909.1, forward strand.
TATAAAAATACTTACCATTAACAAAAAGTTCCTCCAACTCCTGCACTAATGGCTCAACAAATGGATCAAGGGCTTTAGGCTGCTTGTTTGGGAGCATGTTTTCGGGAACAAATGATATCACATATACTTCTCCAGCTTTATTTCGTTTTGCCTTCATAGTATTGGCCACACTTAAGTCAATGGACCCTGTAACATAAAATTGGATATTTGAAAAAAGGAGCCACTATCTTTGTTGCAAAAGCATGCGGAATGATGAAAAGAAAGAAGAGTTAAATAAACAGTTACAATAATTTTCCCCATTTGAATGTTTCAAACTCTTTTGCGGGAAGAAAATTTCATGAATTTAGTGAATGGGCCTTCGCAAAATTAAATGGTGGAGTAATTTACCTTTATCAACTTGCACTTTAATGAAAAAATCTCAAAGCAACCACTAAAACCTGTACCAAAGTAAGTTTATAGTTATCAGCAGTAACCCTGTGTTTGGTTTCATTACCTGAGCTATGTGATCCAGTACTACCAAATCCAGGTTGCCAGCCATCCCAATGGCCAACCAGCGCGATATTTCTTGGGTTGCCACTCACAAATGTTGGAACAATGGTTTCTTCTTTATTACAATCTTCTTCCTCACATTTGAATTCATATCTCATAGAAATCATATCTATCTCATTGACATCAACTTGTGAGTACTTCTCACATTCAGTACACTTGTGTGGCAAAGGCCATTGACTATTTGGATCCCAGAACCAGCTTACTTCACGAAATCTTTCACCATCCCAAATTTCATTGAATTCATTCGGAGGAGACTCAATATTCAGCCATCTGTCTCTAGCCTGCCAATGATCAAGCATGTCTAAACATTTTTTTCTAGAACAAACCCATCTTTTTATCTTGTCTGCAATAGGGAGGTAATCACGAAAAATATTGGGTTCTGATTCACAGTCAGGGCACACAGAGTTTGCATCCACCCAAAAATAATGTAACTCATGGTTAAAACATATTGCCACTTTTTCTGGCTCTTGGTAACCATGTTCCTTTAGAAGAACATCCACCTCTTGAACATTACAGGGCCATTTATCAGCAACTGGCAAACAAAACTGAGTCAACATTTCTTTGATTGTAACAAATAACTTGTTTGTATGGTTTTGTGAACATTTCATTTGATCTACTAGATCCATAAATGCAATTACATGGTACAGCACATCTTTTTCCCTGAAATTAAGTTATGTAATTTATAATACAAGAATACAAAAATGTTTTGTAATCCTGAGACTCTAATTATTAATCTGAAATTAGATGATTGTTTAAATTACAAAAGAACTAAATTACTTATTGAAAATTTCCTTAATGATGAAGAGAAACACCAGACAAAGGACTGCAAATTGGCAACACTCTCTTAAATGTGAACACTTGGAGTATTGTCAAAATCTTTCTTTGCTGTTCCAAATTTTAAGCCATTGACTTTAATTTTACTTTCAATTTAAAAATAAATTTTCTAGTAGAGGTGTGGAGCCTTCTTTTCCACAAAATCCTGAGGGCCCTTAGCACTTCCTGGCGTCATGCCACTGCCCCAATTATAGATCTATACCCTGCTGATTGACCCCTGTATCAACGGTTCATACAAAATCAGTTCATTTTCTATTAATTCTATAAATTTTATATAGATAGCTATACTAACCTTTCATTATTCTGATTGGAATCACAGGTATTGTCACCCAAGGTTTCACCTTCTGGAGACATTGCATAATCATTACTGTCATCGTCATGTACATCATTGGCAGAACCATTAACACCATCACTATCACTGCTATCATTGCTTTCATGATCATTACTGTTATGGTTTGCATTTGATCCGGAAATTTCTTCTCTGCTGCTTATTTCAGTAAGTTTATTGAGACGTAAATAATCTTTCCAGTGTCTCAACTCAGTCATTCTTGATACTGCTTTATATCTGCAGTTAACACAGGGGCAATGGACATGTGGCTTTCTATGATCTGGACACCGACACAAAGAAACATCAGATCTCTTCCACAAAAACAATGGTTTCTTCCTTTTATACCTCTCGATCAGGTAGAAAATAAAGGTTAATAATAACGAGTGCGATTGACCTCAAGGATAAATGATAACGAAGTCGAAGGATGTTGATATTGGTAACCAATATCCTGCATCAGCTTGCGTATTCAGAATAAAAAACAGTGGATGAGTCCAGTTGTGTGTACCATTGGACTCGCTTTTGCTCTTTCGTTCTTTGTATTTTTTTTTATTTCGTTGATTCTATTTTACTGACTTAGACATACTTCTCCTCACGCAACACCTAACTATTTTACAGACCCAGAATACACTCTGATCCCGATCGTTAATACCCGAGTCTGTAAATTAAAAAATCTGGTCAGAAAATCTCGCACTGAACTAAAATTTCGCAGAAGTAGAGTCTGCTACACGTGGTTCTGTAAATTAAGAAATCTGGTCAGCAAATATAACATTGAAAAGCAGCTCAGAAGTATGGAAGAGGCTCGCCACATGTAACCTCGTGTGCTGATTGTATTCAAACTTTTAAATTTACTTTTTAGATTAGATTGTTAAGGAAACTTTTTTAGATAAGATTGTTGCTGCCATGGATGCCTTAAAAGCCATGAATGTAGAACAGACATCACTTTGGATGTCAGAAAGATTTGGCCAATCAGTTGGTAATTCATGTGAAGGTTTGTTGTAATTAATTTATACGTGTAAGGCCATCCTTCGAAAATTGTTTGGATTGTGAAGTTTTTTACCAGGTCACCTTATCTCATACACAAAATTAAATTCCTGCAAAAAATAAAAATTCTTCAATCTGTGAAAAAAAAATTCTGCAAATTTTTTTTTTTATAAGCATAGGGTCACATCAACCTTATGGTAATTATACTTAACTGTTTTTTACTTATCAGCTAATAACCCTATAATCAGGGCCGTGGTGAGACATTTTTCCAGGGGGGGGGGGTGTAATTGTCAAATTTGCAGACAAAATATTGACTATTTTACGACGGTGTGAGCTATACTTTTACGAGCATACTCAGCAAAGAAGTTGCTTTGTTTTTTGACGTAGGAGGACCCACCATGGTTGGGTTTGACGTGCCAGAGAAAATGTTGAACTTTGATCCCTCTAGATTAGCTTAAAACGCAAACATATTCCCAACAACAAATTATTGTTGCTAAAATTCAAATTTCTAACGCCAAATATAAGTTTTGAAGGCCCTGTCTACGTGGACCTGTCAAAATTTGCTGACAAAGTACATAATAAGTAGGATTTGCCGACAAAATTTTTTCCAGCTGGGTGTTTCTCCTTATAAAGTATGTTTGAATATGCTTAAAATAAACAGCTACATTTATACATCAACTATAATCTAATAATCTCGTATATCGACAAATGTTTTTGCTGTTCTGTAACTTTGTCATTTCTTTTGTCTCACTGGATTTTTCTCGATAATTCAGAGTCTTAGGGTAAGCATTATGCTTAGCATATACTTAATGTTTGGACTTTTTTTACCCTAAATATGATTACATATACCGTAGATGGGGGCGACTTGAAATTTGATGGGGTCACTTTGAACCACAACAACAAACAACATTTTATGGTCTGCACTTTGAACTTCACAATGTTTACATGTTTGTTAGTTGCAGATTAAAACGGAATTGCCATATTACATCGTATATAAAGTGCAGACCAGAAAAGACCGGTGAAATAAAACTGCATAACTGGCATTATCACTTGGGCTTAAAGTTTTCCCTTCACAATATCCTATTTTGGTAACTAATAATGAATAACTCCAAAAAAAATTGCAAAATTTTGATGCCACAAATTTTACAATGAAAAAGGAATATTTTTTTTCTAGAAAATGGTCTAGACGGATCAGACATTATAATGATTGGCAACAGTAAGAATATGATCTTTTATTTGGAAGAAAAACTGAATTTAACAAAGTTGAAAGATATGTTGAAATTTGAAAAAATATTCTTCCAACAGCACGATCCCAAACCAAAGACACCTGCAATGCAGTCAACCCCAACAACCCCATTGACACCTGCATCTAAAAGTCAGTGGCGATTCATGAATAATCTCATGTAAGTTTATTTTTTCTTCCTCATAGTGATCCTTATTGCAATGTGTCCTAAAGGTTAGGGTTTACATGGAATGTAACATTTTTGAGAAATCAGTGTCTGGTGAAAAATAATAACATATGAAAACCTATCAGCATAAAAACCTAAAAGCATAAAAACTGTAATTCAGCTGTAAGTGATTTCTGATGTACATCATATGGAAAACAATTTTGCTTGGAGAGATTTTTATGGTCTTACCTTGCATTTTTATTTCACCGTTAATGTTTTTCTAGATGAATTCCGAAATTTTTCACAAGTGTAGAAACTATTGGAATATTTTTCACATTTGCAAAAGTTAACCCATTTTTTAAATTTACGCTCATGTTTTGTGAAAATATCATGTGATTATCACCCTTATATTTTTATGAACGGTATTCATATAAAGAAAGTGTTAAATCAACAAGGTCTGGAGAAGTTAATATATTACCACATGCTTTTTTATTTTAGTCAAAAAACTATCAGGGATCAATGTAGAATTAGATATAGAGGGAAAGAATTACCGACTTTTAACCTGAACAGCAAGGATCGCAGGGAAGAATTATCAATTTTTGTAAAAGAATTAAAAAAGAACAGTGTATTGGGAAGAAAATCGGAGGGAGAGTTGAAGGTGAAGGTGGTGACAATTTTGAAGCAAATGAGAAAGGAAGCAAGAAAAAAACATGTGGGTATTTCATTGGGTGTGCACAGTGAATTTTGTCCTGAAATTAAAATTTTTTGACCATAGTCCCTTTGCAAAATGAATACAGAAAAATTCTATATACTTTTTGTTTTTGCATGAAATTTTCAAGTGAAAGTTGTCCATGCTTGAGGAAAGGGGCCATCCATTTATTACGTTCACACAAAGAGGGGGGAGGGGGTCAAACCAAAAGCGAACAAGTATTGTTTTATGACTTAACTTTTATTGTTTGAATGCGAACAAGGGCAGAGGGGGGTCTGAAAATGGGTGATTTTATGCGAATGTAATTAATCGATGACCCCTAATGTATTCATATAAAAAATACCCTAGAGAAAAAGTTTATTTATTGTCAAATGGATGGGGTTGAAATATTTAAAAAAAAACTAGCATGAAATGTTTGTTTTTTCATCAACCTATTTAGAGTTGGGATATGAATAAAGAATGTCCTCTGTATTTTGTGGAAAGTTACGAAATAATATTAAGGGAATGGGATGTCCATCTGAGACCATATACCTGAAGGGCATAGAATTACGATTTTTCTACTTTGACATTTCTAAGATCTTGTGTACATTGATATAATATTGAAAGAAACCGTGCTTCAATGAATTTTCAAAACCATGTTTTGTTTAGGAAAAGAGTGGTTCAAGTGATTTATGCAATCGTGTCGGTGACAAGGTAAGCTAGAAATTAAACAATACATTATTTAAAATGCATTTTGCTGTATGCTGTCCTCACTTTTTTGTTTCCTGACTGTAGACGGAATGCTGTATTTTCAGAATTAGTTTATTACATTTTTGGTTCAAAATAAGCATCTACCCAGATGCTTCAAAATGCTATAGTGTTTTGTACAGATGCCAAAACCCACTAGGAACAGCTTGTTTCTTTTCTAAGATTTTGTTGAGTTTATTGATAATATCTAAGCTGTGCTTCATAGTTTTCAAAATTACGTTTTTCTAGGAAAATAGTGGTCCAACTTGGTTGTCTGATCATGCAGGTGACAAGGTAGGCTACAAATTATACAATACTGTAAATGGGGTGCTTATTAAATTTCAAAATTTTTAAGGGGGGAGGGGGTTTATTAAATTTCTTTAAGATGCCAAGAGCATTTGAATTGTTGCTGCTTTCTGGAATTAAATATCCTCACTCACAAAAATTGGTTTTATTCAAGTTGGGGTGATTGTTGAGGCTTGTTTACTTGATATAAGTTAATGTTTCTTCTTGGTGCAACGACTATACTACAAATAAAGTCGGGGAAATATGCTTAGAATGGATGATAAGTCAGGGAAAAAACTTAAAATGGGGTAGGGCTGTCAGGGAAAGTCGGGGAAGATTGTTCATCTGTGCTTGCCTTAGCACTGTTCTTTTTTTTTAGAGAATTTGAATTATTTTTGTTTTCTGTCATAAAATATCCTCATTTTTTAAGATATCTTGAGAAATGCCCTCCCTGCCTTTCCGCTCGTTAATCTCTAGATTTTTTTCCAAGAGTATATTAATTTCTCAGTCCCTTGCATATTTCTTAGGAAAAGGAAGGTTCAAGTGGCAGTTCAAAACGCACTAGCAAAAAGGTACGTTAGAAATGAAAACATATATACATTTATACACTTCATCAGGGAGAATTTTTTTCCTTAATATTTCACGAAATTTATACACAGTTTTTTGTCATTTACGAAGCCTATTCTTCAATAAAAGAATGGAATGGTGTACACAGTATAGTCAGCTGTAGTAACTGTTTTCATCGTGAAAGTTAAATGGGCTTAGTTGCTAATAATATTAACATTTTATTATTATTTTTGAAATAACCACATCAAAAACTAACCCTAATTTTTTTCTGTGTCAACACCACCTAAGTGGTGCAGTTACTACACAGTGTAGTAACTGTTTTTCAAAAATTTGCTACATCCTCTTCCACCCTTAGTAACTGTCATACTGTCGGTGTACCAACTGCATGACCCCCCTCCCCCTAATTTTACAGTGCTTTTGTTGTCTAATAGCTCAATATTACTTATTTGTTACCTACTTCAACACTTTTTACTATTCGTTTTTTCAGAAAAAAAGAAGCTGTGATGATGTTTTTTCAATGAAGGTACAAAGATTGCCAGCTCTTATCTGATTTCATAGTTTAAATTACCTTATTACGGGAAGTTGGCGAGTCAAGAAATTAACAGTTTCCCCACTACTGTGTTAATTTTATGGAGCACTAATCAAGTGATGTCTTAGTTTCCCAACTGAGTTGATTTTCTGATCGTGGATTTTGTCTAACTAAATAATTTATAGTTTTCAAAGGCATAGTATATACCCAACAAGTTTCTACCTAATTTTATATTGATCCCTGATAGTTTTTTGACTAAAATAAATGTTAGATATTTTATTTTTATTGCCATGATACTTCTGTATGGTCACTTTTCTATCATTATTCAGCATTCGACACCGAAAAAATCACTTTTTGCTCAAAATACAGAAGAGGTGATGGATGTAGAATCCGTTGATGAAGAGCGACATCGAGATTGGGATGAAACCTTATCTGATATCGACGTTGTCCCAGAGACACAAGGGAGTAAGTAAACTATTTAAATTTGATTTATTCATTAAGTTCATTGAAATCACAAGGGGGTACTGTTGCTTGAAACCATTGAATGTTTTTTAATTGTTTTTTGAAAAAGGGTTTTTTGTCACCAGTTGTCCTTGTACATTTATTTTTTAAGTTCTATGAATATCCTATTTTCTGATCCTACCTTATTACAGGAAATTAACGAATCACTCAGCAAAATAGCGCGCAGAATATCAATCATGTATCTGTTGTTAGTATTGCAGTAGAAAAGGATGACTGAATAATTTACACGTCACAAAGTTAACGCGGATGGAAGGCAGACCGCGTTAATTTTGTGATTCGTTAATTTTCTGTAATAACGTATATGTACATTTCCACCTGTTAGTTCTGCAAATGTTCTGAATTGTAATTTTGAGTGGCCGCTATGAAATTTTTCACATTTTTTTTATAGTTGCCTCGTCCATGAAAGACAAACTCGCGGGATTACGAAGATATCGTAAGTGATTCACAACGATTCCCGTTTGTGTATATATTTTGTATATTTTCTGTATATTTTCATATTTTTTATATTGTAGATTTTGTATTATACTTTACAAAAGAAATAATGTAAGTGAGGAATTATATTTCGTAATAATCGCGCATCAAGGTTCATTGCCAAATAAATTGTATGTTTATTTCTGGTGGCGCCTACCTGATACTTATACAAAAAAATATACTCTTCCGTGGATATCTACTGGCTCTAAAAGGATTCTGTGTATTTAAAGAAATTTCTTTACGCGTTTTATACCAACCGTATATTATTTCTGATAGGGCTAGGACGCCAGGATCGATATGCGATCTTCAGACATTAACATGTTTTTGCGGTTTTCGGGCAAACCAGCAATAGTTATCTCTATAAAAAAATTCGTTAAAGGTAGGCTTTTATGACCATACCTACAAAATTATTCCGCTTATATTATTTCTCTTGATTTGTTGATAGACGAACATTTATACTTTTGTAAATTGTATATTTTTACTGTTTTATGATTATAAATATTTTTACATGCTCTTATTTATTCATAGAAACATCCAGTTTACTAATTTAATATTTTCGTTGCGATTCATTTATTTAAATTTCCTAATTTAGGTTTCCTAACCTGTGTTTGCCGTTTTGTCATAGTCTACTTCCAGGTGTTTCAACAATTTTAGTGTCTGTTTGACGATTTTTCGGGAAAAGAATTTGATAAATTGGTGGTGAGTAATATTTGTAACATTAGGGAGCTATGGAAACAAAAACTACCGGGGAAAATAATAAAATTTATAGCGGAGGTTTGACAATTCTTAGGGAGAAAAGTAATGTTTGTCAGTTAAATGGTTGCGAAATAGTCCCCGAATAATTAGTTTAATAAACCGAAAAAAAGTCAAGGGGTTATTTGATTTTTCAAGGGATTGTCACGCATTAGTCACGGAGTAATTTCTGCGGCGTTTCGTGTATATTACCGGGAGTTTGTTGAAAACCTTGCGGAGCAATAAAAGTGCACGGGGTATTTTTTTCATTTTAACGGGAGTTTGATAGCAATAACCAGGTTATGTTAAAAGATTGTCCAGTTGATTTTAAGATTTCTTCCGTGTAATATTGGAAATAAAACCGTAAGATCCTAAAATTAACACCGTAGTGATGTATTCGAGGTATGGTAATTAATGCCCGGAGTTTCATGAAAATCTAACGGAGAAAAACCGAGTAATATGCCCGGGGTATTTTCACAAATCGCCGGGAATTTTTTGGCTATCACCCGGTTCTAATACAGTGCTTTTCAAGGAATGTCCGGGGGATTAAAACACAAATCACCGGGAATTTTTTGGTTATAAGCCGGTTCTAATACAGTGCCTTTTAAGGAATGTCCGGGGGATTACAGAATTTCTCCGTGAAATCTTCGAAATAACACCGGAGTAATGTTTTTGAGGTATGGTAATTAATGCCCGGAGTTTCATAAAAATCTAACGGAGAAAAACCGAGAAATAATTCGTGAATGTCCGGGGTATGTTACAAAACTGAGGGGAATATTTTGGCTATTGCCAGGTTCTAGTACAGTGCTTTACAACAATGTCCAGGTGATTGAAGGATTTCTCCGTGTGATCTTTGAGAAATAACTCCGGGAGATTTTTACTTTTCTCTCCGGGAGGTGTGTAACATTATCCCACGGTGGGATTTGGGGTGGGATATGGGCGTTTCTCCCGGAAGAGTTTCCGGGATCCCCTCCAGGGGATTTTCATATTTTTTCCTGTGTCGTTCTTTTCAATGTATTGCAGTTATAATTCAAAAATAAAAACCAAAGAAAATAATTAAGAAACCCTGCCATGAATTGTTCCATTTGCAGGGAAAATTTGTAATTTTTCGGTATTTTTGGCCAAAATTAGTACGTAATAAAAAAATCCCATAAAAATTTTTCCCCAGGGGCTATGGAGTGGCAAAAAACGGTTTTGGTGTCCCTAGGACCTATATAATAGAAAAATGGAAAAAAATTCCATATGTAAATTTTGTAGGGGTCATGCTCACTCGCCACCAGACTAATATATTCGAATCATAGTAATAAGAAACATATTGTATCGATGACCTTCACTTATTCTAGTTAGGAAAAATTGTAATTTTTAAGTCTCAAGTATTATAGTTTTCATATTTGAATTGTACATTATCAGGCAAGCTTGGTTCAGATTATGAGGTCATATAATCATCAGAAAAGAACCTCTTCAGTAGTAAATCTACTTTTCAAATTAAATTTCTTATAATATACATTAAAATCGTCTTTCATGTTTTCAAAAAACACACATTGTCAAATTTCATTATTTCTATATGGATTCCATGTGGAGTCCAAACAACAGAATAACACTGATTCACACCAGTTACTCCCATTTGACTCTGGCACTGAGAAAAATATTGGTGCTGACGCTTAAGATAACCATCTTCTTTGTTTAGGTATGCCAGATTTCCTTGTTGTGGCGTGGTGTAATTTATTGAAAATGGGCACTTCACCTCGACACATGCAGGGCTGCAACAATCACACGACATTAATCT
>JAUBWS010075920.1:0-13207 GCA_032270445.1 Darlingtonia californica
TTTACGCAGGGATTGCTTTTTACGGCCCTATTTAGGTCCTGTGGAAAAGTAAGCCCTGCTTATTTCAATCGAAACTAACGTATAAGAAATATTCCATTGTGTTCAAAAAATACCTTAAGGGAAGAAAATTCCACGGGAAGTTTTCTTGCGCATAAGTTTTTCCTATTGATTTTATATTTCGTATTTCTCCCATTTGTTGTTATTGCATTTACGAGCACAAAAAATGCCTCATAGTTCTAATAAAATTGTTCTTAATAAAAGATTTTTTGTTTTGGGACCAAATTGCCCAAAAACGACAGGTGTCAATAAATTTTGCAAAAATTAAAATCACTATCGCATTCAGAATGATTAACTTCATACGTATGCCAAATTTCATTGAAATCTGAGTACTTTTTAATTTGGGACCAAACTTGCCCAAAAAATGACAGGTGTCAATATATTTTGCAAAAGTAATATCACCATCATATTCAGCTTGTAATTATTAGCCTGTACCAGACCACCGCACCAGAAAATGTGATTTCCTCCGGTATGTTGGTTTGTTATAGTCCGGAAACTTTCCTCTCACTTTTCTAAACCTAAACTAGGTCTGTTACGGTTCAAGCGATTTTATGATCCACTCAGTCCTAGTTTTAGACTGATCTTAGACGGAGAGTTTTGACGTTGCTAGGTTACTGTTTTAATTGTCTGAGAGATGTATAAGATTTTAAATTAAACATTTTAAGGGTACAAAACGTATCATCGGAAAGAGCGTGAAATTTCATAAGTTTAGATATAAATAAGCATCCATGACAATGACATACATTATAAAAAAAGAATTGTTGATATAGCGTTAGCTAAAAGTGAATGTTTCGCAATACTCATATCACTGACACATGTAATTACATTAGCTTCAGAAGCGTCCAACGAACCCAAAATACAAAATATCTGTTCTTTTTTGCAGAAAGGTCACTTTGAAAGGAATCTAGCCAAAGCCAGTGGGTCTCAGAACACCTCGAAAAATCTAGAAACATTTTTCTCCAAAAAAATAAACATCAAGGAGCTCAAATCACAAAATTTCTAAAAAAAACATCTAGCAAGCATCAAATCGTCTCAGAACAGGTCGTATTCGAGGTTTCATAAACTACGAGTTACGAGTTACGAGTTACGAGTTGCAAGTATAATCACGAGTTACGAGTTGAAATTTACGAGTTTCACATTAAAATCACGAGTTAAGAGTTGGAATTTACGAGTTGAAAATTAGAACCACGAGTTGCGAGTGAAAAAATCAAAATTACGAGTTGAAAATTAAATTCACGAGTTGAAATTAAAAGTACGAGTTGAAAGTAAATTTACGAGTTGTAAATTAAAAGTACGAGTTGAATATTAAATTTACGAGTTGAAAATTAAATTTACAAGAGAAGTAAAATCACGAGTTGCAAAATCAAAATCACGAGTTGGAAAAGCATATTGCTTGTGTTGTACTGCCGTGTTTTGTAATAAACGGCTCATTTTGTAATACATTTCTGCCTGGTTTTGTAATAAAAAAAAGCTGCCGCGTTTTGTAATAAACGTTGGCTCATTTTGTAATAAGGGCTAACTTCAATCAACACATTAATCAGCAAGAAATATCAACTCTTAAATATAAACAAAGATATTGTAGTGAAACAATTTTTTATAAGATGTTGCAGTAAAACAATATTTTATGAGAAAACATACGAAATGGTAAAATATACGTATCAATGAGCTAAAATTTCAAGTTTGTATAACAAAACAAAATTCTAGCTTTTATTGTATCTATAATAAACCATTAAATCAAAGAAATTATGCTTTTTTTAATTCAATATTTTTTCAATTTTTCGATCCCTTGAATACTTCAAAACCAATTTGTAAAACCACATATAGAAAAGTAATTGATCACAAAACATTATTTTTATTAATCTGACCACAATTCTTTTAATTATTATTATCAAAACATTTAAAACGTTCGATTTATTATCACGAACGGAAATGTAATATGAATAAGCCAATCATCAGTGTTTATTTTTTACATAAATTAACCAGCCATGTCATTGTTATTGTTTACTCATTCTTCCGTTCAGTTCAAACTTCGATTTCCATAAAGTGAAAATCCGCCTTAAACATGTGTAGCATGAAAATTTACAAAATCAACATAGTATGATAGAATTAGACCTGATAAAAACGTTTTGAGCTGATATACCTTGTAAGACCTAACAGGTAAAATCTCAGAATTTACTTTTATTACAAAATGAGTCAACGTGTATTACAAAACGCAGCAGCTTTTTTATTACAAAACTAGGCAAAAATTTATTACAAATTATGCGTTAGGTACTTTATTACAAAATAAGCCGTTTTTATCACAAAACGCGGCAGGTATTACAAAATGAGCCGTTTATTACAAAACACGGCAGTACAGTGTGAATTAAACTCGGCGTAATGTGTTATCTGAATAGTCAGATTGATAAAATTCTATCGAACCTACGTTGGCCAACAGTTGCGATTCTTTATTTCTTTTAAACATAATCTATTGTGCAAGTGAATAAATCTTTTCAGTGTGATTAGGTGTTGGCGAAAACTTTCTCGTAAGAAAAGCTCACTTAAGCAAAATCGGGTACGGGGACGTGCCCACCTTTTTCACTTAATCCAGTCCTACACAGGGTCTCAAAACCTGCAAAAACAAGTCCCAAGTAGGGCTTTTATTTGAAATGTCCCGCGTAGGGTATATTTTTCAAGTTTGAAAAATCCCTTATACGTTTTTCACTTTGAGCAATTATTCCTGACAGGGTTTATTTTGAAATCTTCAGCGGCCTCCCTCCCCTCCCCTCCCCAACTCATAGCAAGGAAATAATTGATTCCTTCGAGCTTTTTTAATCAATTTCTCTAACCTGTATATATAACTTTTTAAACATTTTACTGTATCTTAGTTGACAATGACCATTGGATTATGGTCGAAACGTCCTGTATGTGAATTTTTGTTAAATAAATCACAATCTTATGATTTTAAAAAATGGAGCTTCTAAGTTATATGTTCGTCATCAAATTACTGGACCAATCAAATATAATTTTTAACTCGTGATTTTGATTTTCAACTCGTGATTTTAATTTTCAACTCGTGATTTTGATTTTCAACTCGTGATTTTGATTTTCAACTCGGAATTTTCAACTCGTGAGTTTGATTTCAACTCGTGATTTTAATTTTTCAACTCGTGATTTTGATTTTCAACTCGTGATTTTAATTTTAAACTCGTGATTTTAATTTTTCAACTCGTGATTTTAATTTTCAACTCGTGAGTTTGATTTCAACTCGTGATTTTAATTTCTCAACTCGCGATTTTAATTTTCAACTCGTGAGTTTGATTTCAACTCGTGATTTTAATTTTCAACTCATGAGTTTGATTTCAACTCGTGATTTTATTTTCAACTCGTGATTTTAATTTTCAACTCCTAATTTTAATTTTCAACTCGCAACTCGTAACTCGTAACTCGTGGTTTTAATTTCAACTCATAACTTGTAACAGGCAACTCGCAACTCGTGTTTATAAATTCTCTCGTATTCTCAAGGAGACTAGAATTTTAGATCGAGTACATAAAAACACAGGAGCCCAAACATAAAATATCTGTTCTTTTTTTTCCAGGAAAATCAAAAAGAATCTGGCAGGCATTAAATACTCTCAGAACACATCCATATTTTCCAGGAAGTTCAAATTTTCGGCCGAACACATCAAATTTTCCAGCAAGGCAGTTTTAAAATATTCTCCGAACACACATAAATTTCCAGGAAAAACATGCCTTCCGAACAGATATTTTGCTAAAACGCATGTAAACGTAACAGACTCTACTTACGTGTTCTACATATGTTCTACATATGTAGATACTGGTACAGGCTAATAATTACAGACTACTTCAGAATCCGATTGTGTTCTCCGTGATACTAAATTCCGATTTACTGTAAACAAAACCATGTCTCCGTAATACACTGCAAGTTCCTGCAAAAGCCGAAGATGGCGACCATGAATGGCCGGATCAGATGGTGTGTGGCTTCTTTGGTCTTCTTTGCCAGTTTAGAGATTGAGTTCAATAGAAAATTAGATATCAAAATCTTATATGTAGTCTAGTAATGGATTTTGATCATGCTGTTTACAAAAACTGCATACTTGAGTCAAACAAAGGCAAAACAAACAAAACTGCAGCTGCTGGATGGCATTGGCAGCGGCGCACTACTACACTAGTAGTACTACACTGGTATGAGATGGCAGGCTGGTATTATTATAAACAACATTTCTCATTATTCAGACTTTTTATGTAAAGCCGGCTAAATAAACTATAGAATTCCCACTTTTCACAAATATTCAAAAAAAGCTAGTTAGCCAACTATTTATATGCCAACAAAACTTTAAATAATAATTCAGTAAGTCAACTAGCCTATACTACTAGCCTACACTAGGGCAGATGGAAATGGAGGACCCTGCGCAACGCCCAGACATGCTGGGAATTGTACGGGTATCAGGATTATCGCCTGGAAATGTGTGTATGAGTGTAACTTTTTTAGTTTGATTAGTTTGCTCTTCTTGGACTTGGTTGGTTGGAGCAGCTTATTTAAGTTTAAAAGTCAAGTTTTATTGTAAAAGTCTATAAATTATTTTTCTTTATCTGTATTTTTATCTCAGAAAACCACTACTATTATCAATAATCATGGCAATGTGTCCCTTTATACCGTGAACGGTGGTAACTTTGCCCAGAAATTCATAAATAGCACCAAACATCTTTATCATTACACTGTAAAGTCAGAAACATATATAAGTGGTTTCGCTTTTTTGCGTTTTTGCGTTTTTTGGTCCTTTCCGCGAAAGTTTCTTCCACAAAATCTTTTGAAAATTTGTAAACCACGAGAGTTTATTCCCGCTAAATATCTGAAAATGCCCATCATTTTACAGAATTTTCACAATTATTTGTCATTTTATTGCATTTCTTGTGCAAATATATAGAAAAAAATCTGTGAACTGCGGAAGTTAAATCGAAATCGGTCACCTGCAAAAGTTTATTCCCTCGAAACTAAAATCTTGAGGAATTTCGCGGTTATGCTGATCCGAGAAAGTTTCTGACTTTAAAGTAATAACTTGAGTCGCAACAGTTGTCTCAAATTTTGACATTTGTACCTTCCAGTTCAACTTCTATAATGTATTCTTAATTGAATTGTGTTTGCTCCAAAGATATCAATATCGTCTTACGCACGGGACAAATGTTGTTAAAGATTTTTAGTGGGTAAAACTTATTGCAGTGTTTTGTATTTGAAAATGCTGTTGACATTTTTAAAACTTCCATCGTATATATAGAAAAGGTCTTTTATAAGATGGGGCAAATAATTTCAATATGGCCTCCTCACAGTTCGTCGTTAGAGCAGCAAAAAAGATTGGGAAGTAAGTAATTCCGGAAAATAGAAAACGGACGAGATGTATTGAAAGCGTATGCCCGGATTTACTTCTGTCTGGTAATTTACAGAACAAAAATGAAATTTTAATAACTTCACTCTATTAATCATTTTGACTTGACAATTTGATCATTGGTAGGTATTATAAAACAAACAAATGTGACCAAATACATATTGAATATATAGTATTATTTTCTTGAGTTATATACTCTGTATACAATCTACCTATCATCAAAATTTCAAGTCAAAACAGCTGATAGATGCAAAGTTTTTGCAGATTTTAAATTTTGTTCTGTAAAATACCAACCAGGTGGCAGAACTGATTTTCAGAATGAACTTATATACAATGGTATTACAGAGTGGTGGACAAAATTTGAAGCTCATAACATATATATGTAGTTTTTGAGGTATATATATATTTCAATTTTTATGCATTCTGTATTATACATTATGCATTATGCAATTTGTACTTGGCCCTTATTAAATCCTGACATTTTTTAGGTCTTTTGGGAGATAATTTACATGCAAAAAATTTACCGGCAGGATGGGGAAAAACTTGCCAACTATTATCTCTGTAACCATAGCGCTGGAATAATCACCTCGAGCTGTAACTCAGGTTGTTTGTTAATAATATTTTTTGTTTATACGGTCATGGAAATGGTTCTTGTTTTTATCAATATGTGCAATAAGAATAATGAAAATTATGACGGGTGGCTCTCAAGAAATGTGTGCGGCTTACGGTGAACATAAAATCAATTTCCATTAACCCTATTCCAGTTGCGGGTGGATGGGGGGGGGGTTAGATTTACCCTACCGAGTAGGCTTAGTTGGTGGAGTAGGCTTAGTTGGCTAAGTAGGCTTATGTAGTTAGCTGATTAGGCTGAGTAGTCTATGTTGGCCGTATTGACCTTTTCAGTTCAATGTTACCATATTGAACTCCACCGTATTCAAGATGTTTGTACAGTGGGTGAAAGTTTTGCAGTGTTTTGCAAGGAAAAAAACAGCGATCATAAATGCAATTTTGCGAGCACATTTTTGACAATGATGTTAAACATTGCTTTCATGCTGAATGATTTAATGAATTAGAAACTTAAAGCAAAGGAAGCCCATCGTCATGTAATATTAATTAAGAATAATTCGAATGTAATGAATTACATCAACTCATAGAAATGCACGTTCAATTGAAAATATTTCTTTAGTTACACAGTACCAGTCATTTGATAATCGCGATTGTATAAGTACATTGTCTCGTGTTACATTGCTTATTCTATTTATTCATCATTTTTTGTCACATTTTGGTGCTTAGTCAAAGAACTTGTGTTACATTGTGCAAGAAACTTTGGTGCAAGAAACTTTGATACAAAATAAGTTTTTGAAAGTTTTTGGGAGCGTGCCTGCTTGCGGGTGCGTTTTTCGAATCGCAAAATTTGAAGAAAATGAAGAAGAAAAAAATGAACTTTCAGTGTAAACAAGGTAAATGTTAGAATTTATTATGAAAGAAACCTGAATCTTTTGCAATAAGATTTTTTAAATAAGAAAAACGTTTTCAATTTACTTACCATTGTTTGTCTATGAGACTAAGTGCTAAACTGAACACATCGTGTTCACAAGCACAACATTATGTTAATGATGATCAATCATCAAGAGAGATCACATTTATGTTGACAACCCAGTAGGGATGATATATTATATGTATGTGGAGCCTTGATCGCTTTTGTTTGTTAAATGAGGTTTACAATGATTAGTTAATTCCTGAAAGTCAACTTGGTTCCCAGGGTTTCAGGGCATTTATCAGGTGTAAAACACCCCCTGTAACAAAGGTGTGAGTGGCAGTTCACTCTTTGACGTCCCGTAGGACTGAAATTGGCTTGCGCAGACGTCAAAGAGTTAATCATGCACCCTCCTGATGCAATAATATTTTCTTTATGTAAAACAGGCCTAACATCACGCATTTGGTAATTTTTATTACTATTGGGAATCGATGGTGTACATGCATGTACGATGCTGCGATGAGAGACAAACAGTTTTTTAGTTTTCTGGTTGTATATTTGTTATTATTTAACTGTCTTGGGTGGAAATTTTCTCCAAAATTAACAAACGTCTCATAGGATGTTTATTTCGGGCAGACACGAGAGTACCTACCTTCATTCAATTCAAATTCAAACATTTTTTGATGTTAGGAGCAAGAAAATACAATCAAGGAAATCTACATAAAAGATATTCTGATGTTAAAATAATTTTGAAAGTACCATTTCAATTTTGATTGGAAATATTTAATAGAAGACGAAGTTTGATAGAATGTCAAAGGGTATTGGAATAATTTTCATCTAAGATACACACATCTCTCAGTGTTTAAAGCAAAGCCTGTCAGCTGAATACAATTGTTTAGCTTTGAAATTTTCATTGAATGCTGCAACTTACATGAAATGATGCCTAATTTGCAATGAAGTACAGTAGCAGAGTTGCTAAGTTTCAAATAGCTATCAGACACATATTCATTCTCGACTATCTTATTTGGTTACCAAAATGTCAGAATTTTTATTTTGAATAATTTTCAAATGTTACTATATTGTATATTAATTGATAGGAAATTGAACGTAGAGCACATATATGTTAATTAGACATGCTGAAAATGAGTATAATGCTCAAAATAGCACAAAATTGTCCAGACGGTGATTTTAGTGATGTTTTGCAATTATGACGTCATTGTCACATTACTCTTGATCACGTGACTCAATCTACACGAAACTTCGCACAAATGTTCCTTACACCATGTTGCATCAGTGTGCTTAGTTTCATTTGAAAATGAGAAATATTAATAAAGTTATGGAGGGGGGCCGAATTGCCCCCCCCCCCCCACCCCCCTAGGTCTGAACCGCCCTTAAAAGCCTAGGCTGAATAGGGTTAACATTGACTGGAGTGATGATGAGTTAAGGGCTGCTGGACCAATTGGTCCTAACAGCTGTTATCCTAGCAGATCCTTTACATTTTTAATTCTAAGATCTAAGAGCTCATAAATCACCCACAAGTAGGCTCACTAAGAGACAACTGAAGACTCGACAAAAACCTTGGATTACTCCTGCCATTTTAAGGTATATTTCAAAACGTGAATTCTATTTTCGCAAATTTTCAAAAGCCTAAATATCCAGTGATCAAATCCAAATTCCATCAACTTTTTTTAAGCGTTATCAAAATTTAATTGTTACACTGTGTAGACAAAGCCCAACTACTACACAAACTACTTCAATCAATACTCTAATAACATGCAGAAAGTTTGGGAAGGTGTTTGCAGTATTATTCGTACCAAAGCAGAAAAGACCTCTGCTCCTACCTCAATTTAGATTAACAACAAACTTATGACAAACCCTACGGAAATTGCTAACAATTCTAATGACTTTTTTACATCTATAGCAGACACAATCAGGGAAAAACTCCCCCCAACTTCTAAGAGGTGTACTCTAGTTATCTCAAAAACCGTAATCCCCACTCCATCTTTTTATCACCTGTTTCTCAAAATGAAGTCATTAAAAGATGATTGGCAATCTCTCTGAGGGTAAGTCCTCTAGACCCAACAGCCTGCCTATTAGAATTCTTAAACTTCTCAAAAATGATATTTCACACCCACTAATTATTTTTGATTAACCTCTTGAATGTGGTACCTTTCCAAATGATATTTTCCATCATGGCGCAATACAAATTCAGCATTTGTAAATGGAAAAAGAGTTGATATTTTTTATCCTTATTTTTCTTTCAATTTCAAAATGTTCTAAAATCTTTTTTGTACAATATTATTCCACTCTGAATTGTCTTTCAAACAAACCGTCATTTTCCCTTAGTGGTAAATATATCCCGAGAAAAATGGAAGAATACAGTAACTGCCATTTTTTTTTTAGACTGACTTTAATAATATATTTTCTAGTTTTTCAACTTCTCCACGTTTTAATTGGAAAATTACTAACTTAAGCCTTACTCAAAAACTAAAGGAGCTTCTGGTCTACTTTTTAATTCTGGCACATTCATTTTTTGAAACAATTTTTAACTTTTGCGACGAGCTGTTTCCCATAATAATTCAAAGACGGCTTTATGTCTATCATTAGATTATAGAAATCAAGAATATCTCAATTAATTATCAAGACTTTATGTGTTGCTATATAATGTCTTGAACTTTTCGTCTTGATTTCGTCCTTTTTTTGAACTTCTACTGGACAAGTTAGTATAATTATTGCTTAATCTTCTTCTGCGAAAGCTATCTTGTTATATCCCTTAGAAAGCTTATTGTCTCATGTCAGGAAATCTGCATGGTATGTTGTCCTCATCTCTGGGCTGTGCCTCCTTCTGATTGTTTCTACCTGCTTGATATTATATCCAAATACGAATTTGTAAGTATTGGTCTCTGATCTACCGATCACAGTATATGAGATGGTTTTAAGATATTTTGATCCTCATACAGGTTTTTGAGGTCAATTATGTCAAAGTGCATCCTACCTTTCTTTGTCATAGTTCGTGGAAAATCAGTTTATGGAACTGATGTTTTGAGAACGTTTTGTAAATATTTTTATTGGAAAACAGCCTTAATGAAATGAATACAAGAAAACTTCTTCATCATTTCTTTTTTTTAAATCATAGAAAACTAGTCTCAACTCATCCACTCCTCAACCACACTATTAAAGCAGAGAAAATTAGTCTGGTCTCATCAAAAAGATTTAACGGTTTACAAAATGACAATTAAGATTTTTATTAAATTCATTGCACTAATCAGTGTAACTTCTTAAGTATTTCACCTTAATTAATAATTTTTGTCGCAGTCGAATGAGATTATTTCTGAAAACCGGCATCACTCTATTTCATTGTGGACGAAAAAAGGAAATCTGAATAAAGCGGCAGAAATTTTGGAGTTTAATAAAGATATTGAAAAAATGTTGTCAATTAAGATATCAGGAAGAAATTGAATTTATTGGTGTATCTCTTGAGAGAAAAATGAATTATTCATTTATTATTCAAAAAACTTGTTGTAATGGTTTCCACACTATTTTATATGGGAATTAACTTCGTGGAAATTAGCACACGTAAGTTGCATGATATACGTGCTAAAATCAGCAAATCAAACTTCATGTATTTGACATGATTGGATTCTACTTTTTTCTGAGTAATCACAGTAAAAAAAAGTATTTAATTCAAATGAGATCAATTTTTGTATATCTGAATAATTATTCTGACATCGCTTTTTGGACAAATAACACACAACCCCTAGGAACAATAGACAACATTTAACAATTCAGTTTAAAACTCATACAAAAACCAATTTCATAGCGGCAAATTGGGCTAAGTATGCAAAAGCCCTTATTTTACCTACGGCGGTAAAAATTTGAATAATGATGAAAGTTCATCTTGCCGAAGTGGCTAATGGTGACATTTTTGAAAAAGACTTAAGGTTGTCCGCATAATTTGTAGTTTATAACTAACAGGTAATTTGTATGGAGGGCATTAATGTGTTGAAATTTCTAGCAGGAGTCACACGCGTAGCATAAATGAAGCCTTTTGTAACACTGTAGTTTTTTTGTATTTGCTGATTTTCACTCAACAATGTTAAAAACGTCCTAAAATTCGGTTGCATCACCAATGTAAAAATATTAGGGAATTTATATTGATCATAAACTCCCTGTATGAAAATAACATTTTTAGGAAAATAATTTTGTAACCAAAATGTTACCACCAATTAGATAAAATCTTACTCCAACAAACGCACGTAAACGCAACTCTTTTATATCTTAAGATAAGTTTGAATAAAATGGCTGATTCTCGAGTACTTTTTAAATATTTTCCTCGTCTTGGCCCAACTAAAAGCCGGTCATTTTAGTATAAATGTTTTCTTTTGAACATCATCATCGCTTGAACACTAATCAACAAGAAATGCTTTGAGAAATCACGCAAAATTGATTTTAAAATCGTAGTCACTTACCGAGTGGGAAATATAATTCTAAGTATTGGAAACAAATCGTTTTCCGAAAGAATTTTCTCTCAAATTTATTTCCTTCAACTAGAAATATAACTGAAAATGTAACGTTTCACTACGAATGACGAGTTTGCTCGTCAAAATACCGAACCAACTTCAAGCATAATTTCTTGATAAGAAGACTTCCTTATGTTTTTATGCAACTTTTGACATCTTTGCAAAATTTTAGCCATTTAACAGTTGTCGAAACTTTCAACAACAAAAAAAATTTCAAAATGCAATTTTTGTTGTTTTTGAAAACAGTCTAGCATTGCTACTAAAACAGGAAAATTTTTATTCCGTAAATAGGACTTTTGTATATTACTCAACTAAGGTAATCCTTTTTTCTCAACTAAGGTAATCCTTTTTTCTCAACTAAGGTAATCCTTTTTTCTCAGAACGGTTTCATAAAATAATAAATCGATAGTATGAATCATTTCAACAAAATTTGATGACTAATAAACATTGTATAAAAATATTACTTGCGATATATTCTTATCTTTATACTCATCTATTTAAAATAACTTGCGTTATGGAATTCACTTGGCACCTAAAACATTCATTTACAATTTGATACATATTATTTCTTTGTTATAAGAAAATGAATATCATGGTCAAAACCATAATTCTACCTAAACGTTTGTGGCAGTTTATAATGCAATAATAAAAAGATATTCTAGGGCTGATATAGAGTCCGAATAAGACTCGGTACCAGACCCCAATGTTTAAGAATAGGATGAGATTAAGCCAGTCCTAAATTTCATCAACTAAAACGACTACACGTTGTTTTCCCTGATATAAATAAATGCTTTATAAGAACACAAGGCTGTAAAATTTGGACGCATTGAAGGACTGCCAATAGGACTTCTCTTGGGAAGCAATCGCAACTACAAAAAAGTATATATAAGAAATACATCTTAAAATCGGAAAAAATTACTGTATTGTTAATGGGATAAGAAAGTGAATCCTTGGAAATAGTGTTTAAAATATCATGGGTATATCAGTAATGCTGCAGTTTAATTTTAAGAAGACTAATCGATCATTTTCTTTTCTCTGTATCAATATGATGGGAATATTAGAAAAGAAAAGTAATAGGTAATACGATTAAAAAATAAAAAAGTGTAAAATGATTACCAATATATAACTGAATGATGACGAAATAATATGACAATTTGAATTGTGTTTGTGGACGTTTGAGTGATTAACTTCGTATTTTCATACCGACGTGTTGATCCATGTAACTTGGCGATGTGCGGTGGTGTGATGAAGGGATCGATCCTTTTAATAAAAATTTTCAATATATCGAGATGTTTTGCGGGCTACATGTCTAATTTAGCTATTTTTGATTTCTTTCTGTAAAAAGACGCTGCAGGTGTTTTCTGAGCTGAAAAACATGTTCAGGGTTGTCACACCTCAAAACTCTTTCAATCTCCTCCAAGAATGGCAATATTTGGAACTTTCTCCTAAAATCTCCTCAATTTTTATTCAAGAATTGAAACAAAATTTTTCCGTTTAAATGCTCACAGGAATTACAAATTTGTTTGTTATCTTTGGCCAAAAAGTTGTTTTAAACATGTTTTTAAATGTCAATCTTGCATATGAAGGGGTTATTCTAGCATTGTTACTTACACGGAATCTCGTATTTTGAATAGTTTCAGGAAAATCATTTACAATTTTGAGCAAACCTTTGCAAAATTCAAACACAATAGGTCAACACTTATCAAAAGATTAGTCATTGTAGAATGTTGATATACCTAACAAAACTACCAGCGTGATTAAATGTAATTATA
>JAUBWS010075931.1:0-13206 GCA_032270445.1 Darlingtonia californica
TAACATGTAAGTTTTTCTGATTTTTATTTTTGGTTGACAAAATATTTATAATTTATAATAATTCATTAACTCATTTGAGCAAGAATTTTTCTTTTTTGTAGTAATTCAGTAATTATTGAATAGAAGAGGCAAATCTGTATTTCAACATAGGAAAGTGATTTATATTATTTGTACACTCTCAGCGAATAAATTAGGGTGGGCAATGCACTTTCAATGCAACTTTAGGAGGTTGCAAAATAGCCCTCCTCAGCTCTTTTGGAAAGGTGTTGGGGCACGCATGAAAGAACAAATAACTGCACACTAAAAAAATTATTTTAGAAATGTGAACTTTGTCCTCAAAAGGATGGTGCATTGAAGAAGACGGACAGTGGTGGTTTGTAGATTTATGTTGATTCTAATTAACAAATTTTAACTGTTTCATTTTTAAAGCAATTTGCATTGTTTGCTACTTTGAGATCAAGAAAACCCACACAAAAAACTTACACCAGAATGCAAATTATTTTTTTACCATTATGTACAGGGTGTCCCAGAAAAAGAAAAATTTGAGTAGCAACATGTATTCACAAGATATAATAAAATAACTTATCCGTCTCAAAAGTATACTTTTAGTTAATTGGTCTTTAAATCTTAATGACTATAAATTTAGAAGGAAAATTGGAGATTTCAATAACATATAAATTCAAAAAATGCGTAATTCATATTTTCAAAATCCTTGAAAAATTCTCTAATGAATGGTATAAAAATTATATTTCATATATTATAAAATAATTTCGAAAGTTTTTAAGCCTATTTAAACTCAAGTATACTTTTTTGCTCGCGACCCTGTATATTTAATAAATTTTGTGTTGTTTAATTCCTGTTTTGATATCTTTATCGATCCCTTAAGACAGCTCTTACAACAAATGATTAGTATATTGACACACAAAAAGGAAAGTTTTGATTATGCAGAAGCATCATTTTATTATGAGCAATTAAAAGAATTTGTGCGATGTCTTGTGAGTACATGTTGCTAATCAAATCAGTGCAACTTTTTCTGGGACACCCTGTATATAAATTGCTAAGGAATTTTTTTAACTATTGGTTACCGAATAATTGTAAGGAGGGAATAAACGTACAGAGGCAAAATATATGCTAGAATTAATAATCGTACAGGGATGATATTATTGTGAAGATTAATGATCGCATAGGATGTTTTAATAGTACAGGGGTAATTTAGTGTTGGAGTAACAAAATATCCTGCAACACAACTTTCCTTCTAATTTGGATTCTTATTAAGTAGAAACTGAACAACCTGAAATTTGCTCTTTATGCAAACATTTTACACGCATTATGAGTATTTGAGCGTCAAAAACATTCAAATTATTGGTTAATGGTTTGTAGTATGCATTATCACCTTTTTCAATTTTACTTTAAAATGTCAGTAAAAAATGTCCAAAAGAAATGGACAGTACAGTACGATAAAATCGTACAAAGAGGAAATTCTGTTCAGAAAAAGTAATGGTACAGGACCTATTAGGGATTATACAGGGGTGAAATTTGACAGGACATGTACGATTATTCGGTACCCAAGAGTTGAGGAAATTAATTAAAGTTTCCCCAGTTGACACCAAGAAGGAAGCATGTGACTTAAGGAAACAAGTCTAGTGAACAGATTGAATAAGTTTTAGAATCATGTAAAAGGAGGAAAATGGATTTCTTTTTTCTAGGTTGGGCACATGTTGTTTGTGCTTTATACATTCCAGAGGTGAGGTTTGGTGATGTTGGCACAATGGAACCAATAATCTTTTCATCTGTTCCCAATGAAAGATTCACAAAGGTTACTTATTTAAAAATTTAATATTGATATTCACTGTCAGTGCGTTTATGTGCAATATGTAACCCCTAGCAGCCCAGATAATTTTGTACGGAGCGTTCACATTGTTTCGTTTTTGAAAAGGTTTGATACAAATTTGTTCTATTTCAGCATTTCAACAATTTGTCTCAAAGTTTGTGTGAAGTATTTAAAAACCTTTGTTATAATGTTCAAGCTTTTAATAAAAAAACTTTGTCTCTATCAGGGAAAAAAATGATGTGAAGGTAACATTTTTTTCATTATGTCACTCTACCATCCCGTTTCTGTCATTTTACTTGGATAGTTTGACACACAAAAAACTTAATTGCATTGAACATTTAATTTTCTAAGTTTACATAACAATTTCCCAATATTGAATGATTATGTTATACAACAAATAAGTTGACAATTTATCTGAAAAAAGTCCCTACGTTGCAAAACTCTTAGCCTATCTGGATGATTTTGGACTATTTTTTTTCAGTTTATTCTGAAAGTTTACATTAGAAAAACGTAGGATGCAAAAGCCCTCATTTTTGATATTAAAAGGTGTCTTATGGACACACTCCAAGATTTACCCAAGTGAAATTTGGGAAATGACTTACAGCATTTCATGTAGAATTAATGATCATGTCCAAAAACGAAATTTATTTCAGAGGATGTGATACAAATTAAAATGATTTCATTTCAAACTGTTTTATTCAAATGTTTTTATGAAACAAATGAAAAAAAAGAATTCCTGAAAAGATCAAACATATTCCTGAAAAGATCAAACATATTCCTGAAAAGATCAAAGAAATTCCTGAAGACATGAAATAAATTTTTGGAGAAACATAACAAATTTCTTGAGTATCACATAATTTATTCTCATGATTAATTTTTAGACATGCTGCATTTGTGAAGAAAGAAATAAAGAAAGTGCAAAGTCCCATGGTGCCTGTATGAACTGTCACAAAAGTGGTTGTAAGCTCTCCTTTCATGTCACCTGGTGCGTATTTCACAAACCGTTTTTTTTTATAGCATCTTAAGAGTTTTGAAGTACCTATACTGAAAAAATGAATCAATGAAATGTTTAATATGTGAACTGAATGTTTATTTAGTGATGGGTAGGTAGCTCTGAAAGGGAGGAAAGTGAAAATTGAAAAAATAATCTTGTTTTTGTGTTAAATAGAAATTTATTAACAACTTAGAAACTTTAAAGTTGATGATTTTAATGCCTTATTTGATTAACCTACTTCATTAGCTAGCTAGTTACCCTTTGATTAGAAATGTTTATTGCTTTTTTTATTTTACTGATGATGGCATTAAGGTTGAGGTTGAGCAATTTTTACTTAGATCTATCAAAATGTTCGTAGTTGATTTGAAGATTCAAATGCTTTTCAGGAGTCAGGCAGGGCAAGGCATGAGTTTCTGTGTGTGTATTTATTTTACTAAAGGCTGTGGCGAGCCATGTTCTAATGGCAGCATTAATGGTTTTCATAGAATGCAACCGTTATTACCGTAGGAATAACAACCATTGCTTTCCATATTTGAACAAACAAGAAGTAAAAGCAGTCATTTGTGGGATTTGAACCCTCAATATTGATCACCAATGCATTATGAGGCAGGAGCCTTGAAACAGTGGTTTACACTCCTGTCTTATTTAGCCAGCTTTACATCGTAGATTTTGATTTGAATTTTGCCTTGCTATTTTTTTTGGCTGGTCTACATTAGGGTGACTCTGTCAATACGCCAGACATGTCTGGAGTGATCTTGCATAAATCGCGATAAATTTTGCCAAAATTTACTGGATAGCTCTGGACAGCTCCAGACTACACTGGACATTTGCTCTGTATACCCCAGACAGCACGTCACAAACTTTTTATGATGTTGGAGGTGTTTGGAGTATTGTGGCATAAATTTATATTTTTTGATAAAACCCCAGACTTGTTTGCTGATGTTGTCCAGTTTAAAAATGTCTTTAAAAACCCAACTACATCATGAAAGTCTGGTGCAGTCTGGTGTAATGGCATAACGTGAGTCAGGAGGAACCAGTGGGTTCTCTGTTGTACCTGTATGAATTTTGCTGCCGAAAATACAGGGTTGAACTACCACTGGCAAACACATTTGAAACTGTGTGTACAGTTGAAACTGTTTGTACTTGTTTTATATAAAGTTTGAAATTCTGAAAGAAAACTTGATCAAAGCAATTTCTCTAAACAAATGACAGTGAATCTTGATTGTGATACAAAAAAAACAATCTTAATTTGTGATTTGTGATTACTTAACTTAATAATTAATTAATATCATCCACATAGTGCTCAATCAAAGAGGCAGCTTTGTGAAGAAGCCAGTCTTCATGGTCATGTACAATACGTAGGCTATTGCACCAATCATTGGCAGAAAAGAGTAAGGATTCAGCTAGATTTATATTTACATTGAATTTTCATGAACTGACTGCCCCTTGAATGAACTTTGAGTATATTTGTGAATAAATCTTGGTAAATTATTTGTAAAGTTAACACCAATTGAAAGCCAACTTTGCCGAAAACTCATAAAGGTTTGCTTTATTGATCGCTGGTTTGTTTGCTGTAGAAACTTCATATAAAAGATGTTCAACATACCACAAAATGGCAAACTGGAAAGTTTGATTTGTTTTTGTCCCCTACATTTGGTCAAATCTTTCTGTCAAAAAATTAGCTCTCATTATTTCCTGAGAATTCAGCCCATAAAATTAACTATTAGATCAGTAACTGCACATATAATGTTGTGGTTTTTTACTCTCCAGTTGGCTGAAATGATCCTTTTTTTAAATATTCCTTGAGAGAAATTGATAATAAAGGAAACTGAAACAAAATCACAATCTTTTGATTGCTCATAATATCACTTCACTGTATACTTACCTACGCAATTAGTTTTTTTTCAGCAAGATAAAAATGAAACTATCATTCTTGCTGTCTTCAGTTTGATTAGAAATTGTATTTGTTTGAAAAAGTTTACATTTAGTATTTTTTGCACTTATTCTTTAAAGTAGTAACTTCTTTGGACCAAAATTAATGTTTTTGCTATCGTTGGATAGATTTTGAAAAGCGGAACATTTTTCTGTAATTTTCATTTCAAAATGAAGAATTGAAATTGAAGAAGGCAATAGTGAACTTTTTTACTGAAACAATTTCAATGCCGGAATGTTTCATAACATGAAATCTGAATCTTTTGCAATTTCAAATGTGAAAAATGTTTTCAAAAATGTTTCTTCAATGAGTTAGGCGATGACAACTTATAATTTATTGTTCTACAGGCAGACGAGGGTAATATATAGGGTCGGTCGGTCGGTCGGTAAAACAAATTTTTTTTTTTTCATATTTGAAGGATCGGCTTTTGTAAAGAAGAAATATTGTCTTTATTTCAATCAAGGTTATAATGAAAACAGGAACATTTTTTGAGAGGTCAACAATTTTTGTTTACAAAATGAAGAAAACAGCAAAACAATTTTTTTACATGATTCAAAATCAATATTTTCATTTTTTCCATTTGTCGCAAATTTGGGTCGGTCGGGCCCGTAGAACAACAAATTAAGTTGTCATCGCCTTACGGCAGAAAGTTCGGAGGTGAAAAACTCTTTGAATTCTCAGCAAAAAACTTTGCATTGAAAAAAGATTTTTGAAACATTTTTCACATTGGAAATGGCAAATGATTCAAATTTCATATTTTAGATTTATTATAATGAAAATTACAGGAAAATGTTCCCCATTTCAAAATCTATGCACCGAAACCATAAATCATTAATTTTCGTCAAACATTTAAGAAGTTAAACTATTTTAATGAATTAGTGCAATGAATAAAAAAACAGACCTTAGATGCTTTGTTTTTTTCTAGATGAAATCACTGAGTTACAATGGCAGCAAGGCAAACTCAACACCGTTAGAAAGTGAACAAAAAAAAACAATAAAAGAAAAGAAAAACTCTAGAGTAAGAAATGAAAGTACCTCTAGTACAAACTCAATAGACACAACTTTCAAGCTAAATCCGAATAGAGGTCGCAAATCGAAGACTTACACAGATTGCGAGTTGGAAAATATGAGAGATAGTTTAAATTCAACCCATTCTCTTAGTAAATCTCCAAAAGACTTATCTGAAGATGAAATTTCTAGTACTGACCACACTTCACAAAATGGACAATGCAAACATTCCAAAAGTAGTAAAAGTAATTTTTCTGTTCACGGTATACTGGGTCCTGATAAAGAAAAGAAGATGAACTCGCCATTGAATACACCAGTCCATAATGGGTTAAATTATAAAGAAAATGCAATCACCAGTGGTAGGAAACGTTTAAAAAGTACTGTTGACGATAGTTCTGATTTAGAAATAAATGTTGAACTCTCAAATGAGGTAATAAATAAGAAAAAGAAAACATTAGAAAAAGAAAAAACTCGGTGTAAAGAAAAAGAGAAACTAGATCGATTTAACAGTGATGAAAAGTCTCATGGATCTAAAGGGAAAAAGAAAAAAGAAAAATATTTGGACGGTGAAAAGAAAAAGAAAGAAAAACTATCTGATAAAAAGAAGAAATTTCCTCAGCCAACCCAATTAAGCTTGTTAGAAAATGGAAAGGTCAGTACATGGGCAACAGCAAGTAATAAAACGTAAGTACGTATGTGATTATATCAAAGGAGTAATTCGGGAAATATTTGGTTTTTCCTTTTTTCGGAAGAATCTCTTTTTGAAATTTACAACTTATCTCCTGGCAGCAACTTCAGCTGAAAATGTGCATGTTTAACAAGTATTATTTTCACCGTGTGATAGGATTTAATCTAGTGACCCTCATAGCCATAATGGCGGAAGTAAGCGGGCTTAAGATTCCACTGGAATTCCACAGTGACGTGTTTATCTTTCAGCAAAGCTAATAAATAGTATTGAAAGAAAGTAAATTTAAAAAAATCAAAAAATCAAACTTTTCCTTAAAGTAAATAGAACGTATCTCTGAATAAATAAAATATTACATTTTTATATTTTTCACGTACCATCACAATCTCTCACTAAGCATTTTTTGTGCAAGCTTGTGAAACAAAACGCAGAACTTCATAACAGAAGCTATTGCATTGTTTTTTTTGAATGAATGCACCTCGTTGTTTTTGTTAATGATAAAACCTAAGCATATATATTATGTAAATACAGCAAAAAAAGTTGACGTTTTACGTTTTACGATTCAAGTTATTAGTACCCTTCTGACGATAAAATATTTCTCCACAACTTTCAGAAACACGATGCCCGATCACTTTTCGTTTGAGATAATTTATTTTTTTGCTTTCATACATAGTAAATTAAACTAATTAAATTCACTTAGCCTTATCATATTTATTCATAAATGATTAAAAAACACTCAAACCAAAGGAAGTCGAATTTTGTTTAGCTTTGATTTGATGTTACGAACCACAAGTAATAATTTATAATATCACACATGGAGTGAGGTCGAGACTCTGGTGGACCAGACTGCAGAATTGCTAGCAAAATTTCAAGATGTTATAGACTCTTGAGTTTCGGCCCTTTGCTTGAAAGCTGTAGTTTGTAGCGTTTCTATCTTAAGCTACACCACATGCTAGTTGTTACCCATTTGCTGTAAGACTCCTATAATTCTTTAGACCTTTTGTACTCATTACTTGAAAGATTATTTTCTTTGATATAGTTTTTCTCTTTCCATTAAAAATTAGTTTCGGCTTCGGCAGATGTTTTTTTTCAAACTTATCAAGCCGTTCAGTAAATACAGAAACCAAAAATCGATGTTACTCTGCCTATAAAAATTGCTCTTTATATTTCGGATGTGGTTGACTTGCGGCCGCTTACGGCTATTTTTATTGTCTTTTATATTCAACATTTTCAATGCCTGTAAATAGTGGGTTGAGGAATAGCAATGGAGAAACTTCAAGTATTGTCAAATTACTTTGTTGCGGGAGTTGTTAGGTATCGAAAATCGTAACATTTGTTTTGATAAGTGATTAGACATATTCCCTTTAAAATTATTGATAATTGATTATTGATAGGGGTGTTAAAATTCAAACCTGCTTTTTAAATATGTCAAAATAATACTTGCTAAATTGCTATTTTTTTGTTACTTTTTAGAAAAGAGACACCTGATAACTTTCAAGCATTCCTTGAGCATCAATGGTATCAAAGTGCTCATTTTATCACCTCCAAAGCGCAATTTTGTGACGGTAATGATTTTACAATTTCTTTTATTTATTTTATCTCATTTTTCTCAAGGAAGAAATTTTGCACTGTGAAAAATCGTAAATTTATAGTTTTAACCCTATTTGTCACAGGCTTTTTTTATGTAGGTTGGTTTCACAGGGGCGGGGAGGGTAAAATTACACCCTTATGCTAACTTTTGATAGGATCAAAATGGCTGATTTTCGCATGGAATTAGCAATTGATATGAAGCTTCCAAAAATATGAATATTGGAAATATATTGAAATTTGGACTAAAGTTGAATTACCAATAACTTTTGAATAATTTCTCCAAAATACCTGTTTAACCCCTCAAATTTTGTGTCTTTGCCTATTTTATGAGTTATCACAAAATTACCCCCCCCCCCCTTGCGAAGAGTAGGCTTAAATACTTTCCTGTACATGGGCTAAATATTGCCCATTTCTTCAAAGCTTTGTGGGATTTCCGTTGAACAACTGGCAAAAGAAAAAAAACCTGAAAATATCCTCACCCGATAAAAATACAATTACAGAATTATACATTACTGTCAAAAATTTTCGGACGTTATAAATTTTGGACGCCGGAAAGGTCGAAAAATGATAACGACTGAAGTTTTTTGCGACATCGAATTTAAACGTCCGAAAGTTTTAAAACTATTTTCATGTCGAAAACTTACTAAAGGACATTCATATAATAAAAATCAGCGCCAACTATTCTCCGTTATCCGTGTCATCGTCAGTAAAAATAACTTAGGTAATTTCTTGTTCTTCAGCTGTTGATTTATCGTTATGTCTGATTCATAGTTATCCTTGATTAGTTGTTGTTGGAATTCTTTTAGAATTTAGGCGTGCTTTTCCATTTAAAGCTCTTGTAAATGTCTAATTTTCCTGTTACAACATTCGAGCCAAACGTCCGAAATTCGTCCGAAAGTAAGGCCAAAAACGTCCCAAAATAAAAAGTTCAAATTTATTTGTACGTACTTAATGTAATTTATTGAATATCTATCTGTCAAGGTTGTCAAGAAAGGCAGAAACTTTAACAAGGCGGAAAATTCACCAAACATTTGTTAGAATACATTTACGATTGATCCATTTAGTCTTTCTGTTTTCAGTTACGAATGTTTCTTCCTTTAAAATATCTATGGATCCGTCGTAAGATTTACCCTACTTCTAGGAGTTGGTTGACTTCACCACAGCGGTGGGTTCCAAAGCTTTACGAAAATTGACAAATAAGTCTTGGAATTTGTTTACCGTGTGAGCCCTTAGGTCGACCCAGAAAAGGAAAAAACTCTTTTGATATATGTTGCTTGTGACACTATGAAACGACACTTAATTTCAGAAAAACCCATTTTTTCACAAGACATTCTCTTCATACTTTTAACCTATACTTTTTGAGAGGAAATTTTATTTCTCAATGACACAATGAAATGACACTTCATTTCAGAAAAACCCATTTTTTCACAAGACATCTCATCATACTTTTAACCTATACTTTTTGAGAGGAGGTTTTATTTATCTGATTAAGTTTTGGTTCTGCTCTAGGATATTTTAGCTAGAGTAAGGTTGACCACAATTTTGCAACCCCATATCAATTTTAATGCAGTAAAGACCTTCGCCTAAGTTACCGTAACCGTATAAATTCATAATGCTTTTGAGACAGGTTTTTAACTCAAATTGGTTACTGTATTCATGACACGAGAGATTTATTTATAAAAATAAAAAACAATTACACTATTCGATAGAGAATATCAAAGGGATCAAAAAATAATAAAAAACTATATCTTCAAAATCAATATTTCAGAAGTTATAAGAAAACAAAAAACAAAAAGCTTTTTAAAGGGGTTGCCACTAACTATTCTTAAGGTCTGTTTTTTAATTCATTGCATTAATTTTTCAAACTTATGTAACTTTTTAAATCAACAAATTGTGATTGAAAATCAAGAAAAACCTGGTAAATGTTGGAATTTTTATGAAAGAAACCTAGATCTTTTGCCATTTCAAATCTGAAAAAGTTTTCAAAAATCTTTCTTCAATGGAAATCTATAACTGAAAGTTTGAAGACAATTTTCCCAAAAAAAAAACCTAAATTTTTTATCACAAGAAGATTTTCAAAAACTTTATTCATATGTGAAATTATCGCAAAAGATTTAGGTTTCTTCAATAAAAAATCCTGACATTTTCCTTGTTTTAGTAAAAAGTTCAGTTTTTGTCTTCTTTCTTCAACTACAATTCTTCTTTTTCAAATTAAATTGATTTGAAAATTTTCCACTGTTAAAAATCTTTCCAACGATACCAAATTCATTGATTCTAATAGAATATTCAAGAAGTTACATTAGTTTTAAAATAAATTTTAATGAATGAAAAAACAAAATTTATTTATTAAACGAAATTCGCTAAATTGTTTTTTATCATACGCATGTAAGTACTTTTTCTTTTATGAACGTGGATTAGCATTATGATTCGCAAAAATTTGTACGTGGTAGGTTATTTCCAAAAAAATTTAATTCACTGTCTGAAAACTTCGCGATTTTGCTGCGATTTTTGGACAGTTTTGCGAATTAATCAAACCGTGAAAAAATGTGAATATAAATTCGCAAAAATAAAATCCGTAAATAAAAATTTTACCCTTTTTTCTGTTTGGCTGTTTGAGGTTTACATTTGTTTTCCCTAGATCAAAACTGCTATTCTTAGTTGTTATTATTTATAAAAACTTGAAATTTTCAGCGTTCATGTTTTGTTTTACCTAACCTTATTCCATTTATTGTACAACTATTTTTGCTTTAAATCCCTTTTACTGTTTCTAAACTCTTTATTTTTATATTAGATAATGTCATGATTCGCAACTTTGCGAATGAGAATCGTGAAATAATCCTCATTGTGAAAATCGCGGAAATAACCCTCAAAAAAGTTGGTTTTGAAAATAGCGAAGTTTTCTGCCTGCGAAATTTTCTGCCTTTAAGGTATTTTGAGTGCAGAATACGGTTTGGGAAGACAACCTCCGCAAAACGGATGGTTGAAATAAGGTCAAACCTTTCTCTAATTTTGGTATGTATCAATTGGTTATTTTTTGATCACTAAGTATGCATTAATTTAGTTATAATGTTGTCATTATAATTCTTAATCTATTCTTTAGTGGCGTCATTGCTTGGTTCTTTGCACCATCTAAAGGCTGATAATAATAAACTTGAACAAAAACTTACAAATCTGCAATTACGAAAAGAGAGACTACTAGGTTTGAATGAACGACTGGCGGCTTCTTTCACTGATGGAAATGGGGATTTTCATAATTCTTCAACGAAGACTCCTTTATCTGCTATGTTGTCGAAATTGAAAGAAAGTTGTACATACTCCTCAAGCAATGAAAATAAAAATACAGTAAACAATGAGAAAAAGAAAGTAAAAAAAAAGCAGAAAGAAGAGAACACCCTAAAAGACACTGAGATTACTGTCGCATCTTCTGATCTTGACATGCTTGCTGCCACCAGTGTCAAACATGATATCCGTCCGTATGCCTCAAAAGAAACAATAGGAAAGTTAACCGAAGATGATGAAAAACCCGCAGTTTTTCCAAACTATTCTAGCATACAGGGAGATCCGTTCCTTTTGCAACCCGATTTCGGTTTCCGTGTGCCAGCTTCTTCTTCTCTGTTGCCTCCATCAAACAGTTTGCTGAATGGAATGGTCGAATATGATCGAAAAAAGCAATATAGCAACTCGAGAAAAGAAGAAAGCCATTGAGTTCACCGCTGCACAATACCAACAATGTCAATTTCGTTTTCGCAATAATCTCTTTCATGCCAAATGTCTTGGCTGAATAAGTCATGTCTATTCAAATTTCTTACATCAAATCGAAAACTGTCATAATACTATGAAATATTGTATGACATAGTAGTTTTGTATTTTGCAAATGTATAAAAGATTTCATAAAATGACCATGGGCACTAAAGCCTGCATCAGCCATATTTCACTTAGTTTTATTGTTGTATTTTCATGGTAACAACTTTAATAGCAACAATGATACGAAAGCACTCTGTACAACTTCGCACGGCGTATATCAAGTAATTAACTAGACAAATGGTCGGACTAGAAATGTTAAACAAACCTACAATCATGCACATGGACACAACAAATCATCTTTTCGTAAAAGAAAAACCCTCGAAAAAAGTTGAAAGTGGATTTTTTTGTAGTAATGTATGGATCGCTTCTTAGTTTTGGGATTTGTAAACAAATTTTTATGGTGGGAAACAAAAAATAGATTATTCGTATACAAGGGGGAGTGTCTAAAACATGGCTGATTGGCATTACTATTGTCTTTAGTGTATTTCAACAAATACTGTTTAATAAAATATAGTGTATAGTTTCATGTAGCCTATTATAGTATATGAAAATCGATATGGAGATATATTTTTTTAAACGTTCCTTTAGGCTTTATTTTTAAACTATATTTTATAAAATCAGTAAGTACATATAAGTTAGACGGTGAAATTGCACCAACATTTTCTTATATTATTTTGAGAATGTTAGCTCATATTTAGTTAACACTGCTTAATTGATTGAATTCCTTTCTTATGTTCTAACAGTGTCCTGCCTGAGATTGATACATCCACAGATAGATTAAATACCACAACAAGGAAAAATATTAGGGGGAAATGTCTCGGCAATTTTAGGCAGATTTACTAATTTAAATTTTGTAGAAACAAAGATCGTCCGAAACTTGTGGTTATAAATTTTGCGAGTTGGCGAAAATACTTATTTTTTGCATGAAATGTTTAGGACAAAACAACAGGTGCCTTGAATGCCGATACATTATGATCAATGAAACTTGCATCAGATGCGATTATTCATTGCAAAACCACTTTACGAATACATCACATAGTTTAGTAACTGTTATGCTGACTTTGAATATAAGGTATTCATGCCAACTGTAGACCGAAACCAGTGTATCTCTACCATTGAAGTTAACTCATTTCAAATGCTTGAAATTTTCAGTGTAGTTACAAATTTGCTATTATTCATTGATATAAGAGATTGACCTCAATATCTTTTACTTCAAAACTTGTATTATCAGGACCTGTAATCAGTCTTTTTATTCATACAGTATAGCCACATTTTAAATGTATTGGGAGATATCTATTTTTTAGTTATTGACGACCTTGTACTTATTTTTAGTATTTTTTGTGTCATTCAGTTGTATATTA
>JAUBWS010075942.1:0-13202 GCA_032270445.1 Darlingtonia californica
TGATCAAGTAATAATTGATTAAAACCACAAAATAAGCTTATAAAAAACATCACTTGTTCGCAAAAAAGTGGGGGGGGGGGGGGGTTTAGTTTGGAGAAATATTCGTGGGCAGTGCTGCAGAATTTGCAAGCAGTTTTTTTTCAATTTAATTAATCAGTAGTTCCCTGTAATTTTTTTTTATATCCAATGTTAAATGACATATATTCTACTTTTATTTTGACAGCAGGTTAAACTTAGATACCGTAAATGATCGATTTAGCGCCTACTCTCGAATAAGCGCCCCTCTCGAGTAAGCTTCCCCCTTTTGAAAATATTGTTATTAGCGCCTCTCTAGGCGCTTATTCAAATATAGCACTAAAGCCAAAGGGGCGCTTACTTGAATTTTCAAGTAAAAAGGCGAGTTTTAATCAAAAACAGCTTTCAACTCCTCTATCACAATGAGGTGACCGATTTTGATGTAGAAGAAGCTGCTATTGAAGCATTTGTATTAGACGAGGACGAAAGTGACGACGAGTTAGTGGAAGTCGAGGACATTTAAGATTTTTTATTGAAACTTTTGGTTGATAATCTATTAATTTACTTTATTTGTTCATGTTAGAAAAGAAAAGGCAATTGAAAAATGTAAATAATTTTATTAACGCCTCTCTCGATCTACCGCTCCTCTCAATTAGGTGCCTCCCCTAAAGGTCAAAAAATTTAATAAGCGCCCCCGGCGCTAAATCGATCATTTACGGTATGTTATTATTGAAAAGGTGAAGCTTCTCAAAACTACCTGGACCGTATAAAACTAAGCGGGAACACCACTATAAATAGCGATCTTCTCGTCCAGTTTTAGGTACATCAACCTGTTTCAATCTTAACAAATATCATGCAGGACACAACAAGCCATTATGACCACTGGGACATTTTCTAAGCGTTGTTCTGACAATTTGCAAAGGCATCTCCATCATGTTTTTAACAATCCAAAGCCACTCTCAACATCTGAACTTGACTGGGAAAGAATTGTGTTGAATCCAACTTCTGCGGGTCTGAGATTACGGTTTCGCGCGTATGGTTTTAGAACCTATTTTACAGTAGGGTAAGCACTATCTGCCAGAATAATTGGTTTTACTGTATGACCAGAAACTTGAGTCTCTCACCTATAACTGCTTGTGTATTTACGGAGTACACCTGCTTCCGACTGTAGTAATTAGCCTTACCGATAACGTCAGTAGAAATTATTCGGCAATCTGTACAGTCGAGACAGCCAAGTACTTTCGGGAACGGGCAACCAGTTAATATTTGAAGCAGGTCAATCATTATAGAAGTTGTGGCTGCATCAACAGGAAATTTAATGTATTGAGGGGTTATCATAGCCAGTACTAGACTCTACATACTGTAGAACGCGTAAGTAGAGTCTTACGTTTACATGTGTTTTTATGATACATGCTTATGTTTTTAAGATTCAATAATAAGCGGCGAAGAAAACTACTGTGATTTTATTGGCTAAATATTTTTTATACACTTACACAATATATTTACAACAAGGCACTCGAAGTGGTATCGCCAGGAGCAGGAAAATCAAAAAGAAAAAAAAGAAAAAAAAGTAGTTGCAAAGGTAAAATATATAACTTAACAAAAGAACTTAACATGAAAAATCAATTGGAGTTTCATTTATCCAAAGAGTGGTCCACTACGCCTGTTGGAATTCAATGACATAATTTAGAATGTTCGGATGTTCTTACGTCCGGTCTCATCTATCTTTTCAACCAATTAAACTGGCGCAGAGCCTTAGCTATTAGCTCTACTCTGACCATGGTTGCCCATCGTTAGCGGTAGAGGGAATGTCTTCATATTCTTCGTATTTGGTGGACATCGTCTTAGAAAGAGGGCTTTATGTACTGCTAATATATATTTCGCTAATACTAGCCGGTTGATAAATATAATAATAGAACTGTTAAGTACGGGCATTTGGAATATATACCTTGGTTTTCAGGTTGTAATGACATAAACCTCGCACGCTACGTCAACATTTTACTGTGGGTTTTTTGAGGCAAAAAGTTGCTATTAAATCGTGGATTTTTCATTTTTGTAGCAAGCTTATTCAAAT
This sequence comes from Darlingtonia californica, assembly GCA_032270445.1. Classification (NCBI taxonomy): domain Eukaryota; kingdom Viridiplantae; phylum Streptophyta; class Magnoliopsida; order Ericales; family Sarraceniaceae; genus Darlingtonia; species Darlingtonia californica. The sequence goes on from JAUBWS010075942.1 coordinate 2,090, forward strand.
ATTAATTAATAAATCGCTTTACCAGGTCATATAGATGTTCTAAATGTACCTGTCACGCACTTATTTTTGAATAATGTTTAGTTTCAATACTGTAAATTATTGAATTATTATACACGACTTCTAAATTTCGTGGAAAGTTGAATAAAAAATAACCATGAATAATTAATGAACCTGTCAAAATATTTTTGAATGCTGAATTTATCTACCCAGTAGTGAAGTGAAGGATTCAAATTGTCGCTTTAATAGTCTCTAATAGTAACGTTGACAAATTTGGCAGCCAATAAAATTATATAAGGGAGTTTTTTTTATAAAAATTATGATTTCTGTTTTGAAACAGACTTGCTGCTGCAGATCTAAACTGCAACAAATGCGGGGAATGATGACAAAAGAAAAATTGAATCTTTGGTGTGTTGCAATTATTATGATATTTACAACAAAGATTTCTGCAGATTTATACAACAGAAAACAACTGAATACCGAATTAACTGGTCATTGTTTAAAGAATGCTAGCCGTGAGTTGGCAACCGAATCAGTGACTGAATGCGTTCTTCTATGCAAAAGAAAAGATAAAACAGCCGTGATGAATGACGGTTATTGTTATTGTGTCAATGAAGAATGTGATGATATTGGCGACAAATCTTCAAGTGATTCGAATGCTATTATTTTCAAACGTAAGTTAATCATTATTCGTAAAATCTTTCAGCGTAGCGAAGTCTCGCACAAGCGCTGGTCCAGAACCTTTTTCGCAGAAATTTCACAGTGACGACAACAATACGACAATACCCACACACGTATATGACCACAAAAGCTCATGCGAAAATTTTCCCACTTATATAAAAAGTTTTCTAAGTTTCACTTGTTCAGATGATACAGTGACATCACAAAAGGCTTTTAAAAATCAAACTTTGAATGTGAATTTCGCTGCTTTGAAGCGAATTTAAAATCAACTTAAGTGCTGAAGTCTAATTTCATATACTCATAAAACGAAAGGAACCTTCTTTGAATGTTAACCACTTCTGTGCCGGGGTTTTTCAACATTTTGGGAACCTTTGGAGATATCTATTTCTTGACTGGGGACCGCTTCCTGGTGCATGGGTCGCAGAGCTCTTAGATCATCCATCACTATCCGATCCAGGAACGTAACAATTTTAAAATACCATGAATGACAAATATGTTTGTCATTGGCACTTAAGTGGTTAGAACTCACATATCTAATACTATTCACAACCAAGAAAAGAAGACATGTAGGCTTGTAGTAAAACAAATGTGGCTTTTCATTTGAAATGACAGACTGAAATTTTTCAAATTTTTACCAAAATTGTTGATCGAATCTATGTCCGAAATCTTTCAAGACTAAAATTATTAATTTCGGTTTATTATATTTATCCGAAATCAATGAATTTGCAGTAAGTTTGTTTATATGGATACGAAGCATTAACTGTCTAGCTGCCCTTTAAAACGGTAACATTGAAAATGAAATATCAGCCCTAAAAAATGTAATACCTTAAGCGCAATGAATCATGATCGGATAAATTCTTAAGTGCAAAAAAATAAATTAATAATGACAAAAAAGTTTTTAGAAATAACCTTATCCTTCATTTATTTCACGTTTTCAAGTATCATAATTTATCTGAATCGCATAAGTAAGTACTGCAAAAATCTTACACTCAAATTATTGTGAATAAGAAATGTTTTTGATATATCAGTTAAGATTATGATGGTGAATTAACCACATAATACACTTAAGAAGTAATTGTTTGAGTTGAGAGTAATTGTTTTTACTTTTCTTTCAATATATAGGTAGGTAGCATTTTTTGTTTTATTACTTAAAATCTCTTTCCAGAGTCATATTGTATTTCGGGTGAGGTTTTCGATAAGAATGCTAATTAAAGAATAGACCAGAGCTGAATGAGAATTTCGTTCAAAAATAATTCTCCTCTACGCCTACTTTACTGTGGTGACCACAGGGCGTTTTTCTACTCCGCCTCACAGCTCCGAGTGAAAAAGAGCGCAGAAGAACGAACATGCTTCAAAACATCATAGCAAACACGGTCCTTGCTCTTGAAATATCACGTAGCATTCAGTTCTCTGAATGTATGCGAGTGAATGCGTATGAAGTGAATGTCTCCACTGGTTGTTGTTTTGCTCAGAGCTGTGAGTAGAAGAAGAAAACGCCCTATGGTCACCACGGTACGCCTATGTACGCATCATTTGAACAACAGAACCATTTCAAAAATTGAAAAGATTAAGCCAAATGTTAGAATTGTTAAGTAAATACACACAAATAAGCCCTGTCTGCAAAACTTCTTGCCTATCTCGACTTAAAGTTTTAAACTATTTTTAGTCATAGGATGTTCGTGGGAAAAACTGACAAAAGATGGTCCAGTCTGTTACGATGCCATAATTAGACCCGCTTTGTTCAAACTAAAAAGATCTGGTTCTATCAAGAAATTCAAATTGATGCATGTTAGTGGGAGTGTCAATTGCGCCGTGAGTTACCCTGGTACACATTGGGGATGTCGGGTCGTAAATGAAATCCTTACTGGCATTACAAACCAAAACGATGAAATAATCTTTCCCGTCACCACCTTAAGTTTCGCGTTTCCTGCGTCATTGGTACCTGGATACGACAGAGATTCTGAAGAATTGATCTTATCTGCCCCTAACAACGTGCCTTATCATGGTAAAGTTGGAGAAGTGTTGAAAGTGTGGTATACGGAGGCGTTAGGCAACCATTATGTAGACGACAATGCTGGAACTCATTGTATCCACGTTTTCGCTATGTATGAGGATTGATGTCAAAAAATTTTGAAATTAATCTTTATTCTTTAATATATGTTTGGCCATTTTTCTCTGTGCCTTCAAAGTCTCGTTTATTAGGTCATTCCAAATATCCTTTCTAATAACTCACAAAATTGCTGTTTTTAAGAATCCATGATATACTTAGAAACTCTATATCTACGAATAATATTCTAAGGAAGAAATAACCACGCAAGAAAACTTGTAAAATGCCTTTTTTTACGTATAGTAATTTTTGTAAACTTTTACTTGGGTAACGCTAACAAGCCCCAAGATTTTGATTTCGCCATGCCAATGGTCGATGGACTTACATAACACAAGCGCGTTGAGCATTTACAAGGATTTTCGAATTACCATTTCATTACCGTTCTTTAGAATGTCAAATGTCAACATTTCATTGCCCTATTCCAGTACTAAATTTTCTCTGAAGATAAAGTCATTAATTTACGTTGCATGTGTATAAATGAGGTTTACCATTACTAATGAAATAATGAGTTTGCAAATGTTAAAAGTATTAAATGTGCGTTATTGTTTAAGAGATTGGTCAACACGCTTCCACATTCAAGTTTCTCCACAATACGAAATGGTTTCATACAAGCCCGAAGTCAGAGCTTGAAATCAGAAACTTTGATTGGGTGGGGCACTTATGATTAGAGTATCAGGGCAAGAAAATTTTGAGTCTTAGAACTTCTAGATCGCCGGACTATGCACTGTTTTTGATAGAGCAATACAAATTAACATAAATGACAAGGGTCTGCCATTTTCACTTGTCATAAGGCTAAATTTTGCTTAATATACCTTCAAGTGATGCTTCACGAAATCCTTCTCATCAAAAAAGTTAAAGGGGAGAAAAATTTTGTTTTTGAACAAAGGAAGTCCAAGATCTACCATCCCTGAAGTTACATTTCTCTTGATAACGTAATCCAGATTGACATAAAAAATGTATGGGTATGACAGATGAAATATTTCAATTTGTATTGCTCCTAAATATTCATAAAAATCCTTTTAAACATTAAAGTTTGTTGCTTGTAAATGTTAAAGTGGAAAATATTTTGGTTTTTAAGATGTCAAGATAGCTGAAAACGCATTAATTCACCTTTTGAACAAAACAAAAAGGGTTTCAGTTGATAAAACACACAACACGACAGAGTAGTAGAGAGAAAAAAATATGTAGCATTTTCTTTAGGAGGATCCCTAAAATCTTTGAGTCACGGGGAGACACGTATACCAGTAGCCCCCCTCCCCTCCCCCTACACAGCCCCCATCTATTCTTTAAAGAGCCTGCACGACAATGGAAATTATCTAGATTATTTACTTTCAAGACGTTTTATTTTTAATGATTCTATATATTTTTATCATATTCAGAAACTGTATACCAAATTTCATGGTCAATATTTTCACATTTTGAAACCACACTAACAAAGTCCTTGATATAATTCGTCTATGAAATTTGGTTGAAATTTTATGACTAGCTGCCTTTGTTATTTCATTATGATGCACAGAGTTTCACTGTGATTTTTTTAAAGGTATTAAATAACACCAGGTCTTGTGGTCGAATCAAATCGTCCATCTTCCGGGTGTAGTCCGTTTATGGACAAGAAAGATCTTTCCTGATACTATATAAATTATTGTTAAATATAAACACAGAAAGACAGCAATTGTACAACATATCGTCTCTTACAGACTTCTTTAATATGTTGATGAATATATAGTACATCAAGGTTTTATATCTTTATCATTTGTGCTTTATTGGATGTAAATAGCTACGAGAGTGCGCTACGCCGATTTTATTATCTACTCCGTATCTTGGTGAAGCTGTATCATCATCATGTGTCGCTTACTCCGCTTGTGCAGATTTCGAACTCTTGAACATGTTTATTGATGGAACTCCAAATAATTGTTGAAGAATAAGCGTTGAAAGTTTGTGGATAAGACATTTTGAGACACCCTGTACAATTAATTACTATTTAGTAGCAAAACAATAAAGCAAAGTAGGTAAAACGGTGAAACAGTATATGGGACCTTATAGTATACCAATTGTAAGAACTTTATTTTAAAGTTATAATAATAGATTATTTGTTTGTTAAGGTATGTGGAATAGTATACTGAGTTAAATAAAGTAGAGTAAAGTTCCCAAGAAACTTACCTTGGGATAGCTGTATAAATTCAGTTATTTCGATTTAATACTAAGTATTCAACGGGTATAGTGGTTTAATGTTTTGGGGAAATATGTAAAGACAAATAAGAGAAATTCAAAATGACCTTTTGGAAAGTAGTGTTCAACAATTTTCAACATTTGATAATCACTAAAAAGAAATTTGTGGTTACCATGAGTTTATTAACCTGATATTCAGATCGCTCATCTTCTGCTTGTCACGCTTATGCTCTAAAGACACAGAAGAACAACAACAATCTGAGGAATACAGGGGCGGATACAGACTCTTCAAACCACCATGTGAAAATCCCGAACTTTTTCCGATTTTCTGATTAAATTTCCCCGATTCTTCCCGAAATGTCTATACAATTTTCCCGATTTTGGTAATTCTAGACTACTTAACTGTGTGAAATCACAACTTTCACATAGTCTCTATCCGCCCCTGGAATATAGCGGCTTTTTTCCTGCAAGACCGTGTTTAAAAAATACCGGATCTGTTCTATAGTTGCCGTTCGTTTTTATTTTGAAGTTCATGAGGAGTTGTAAATAATTCATGAACACGGCACGGCTTTTTTCCTCAGATGTTATTCTTCTCATGCAACCTTTAGAGCTTTAGCGTGTCAGTTGGAAATAAAACCTTTAAATATCAGGTTAAGTTTTAGAGGGAATGTCAACAGTTTTCAGAAATTTTTCCTATAGGAAGCTGAACGGAATAACAGAACCTTGAAATAAAAAATTCTAATATTTGTCATCTTGCAAACCAAAAATTTTTTATTTGACAAATGCAGAATGTTCAATTATTTCGATTTGGATTGATTAATTCAGTATTCAGTTTAGATCAATACAACAGGAAGTGATTGATGATTAAGAAATATCTTGTTTCTCCCACCACTACAGAACCAACTTTTGAACGAAAAATTCCGAAGGATTGTAATGTTTTCAATCGAAATTTTCAACTTTTTCTGAATCTTCGTATGAAATGGATTTTCTTAGGATATCTAGATAAATTATTTAGAACTTTCTTGAACATAAATACTTAATACAAAGTAAAGAAATAACAAACAGGTCTCAAAATTTGGACATGATTTCTATTCATAGATAAAAAACATTCAAAGGAGTCAGGGACGTATCAAGGATTCTTCTTGGGAGGTCGGCATTTTCCCACCATTGAACATCATTCTACCGAACTTACCCCCTCCCGCTTTAAATTTTAACACCCATTTAAAACGCCCACCTTGAAATATGCCGCTCATATTAAGGTAGAGTTTAATGGCATTCATCTTTAAAAGAACTTGTATTTATGAAGTTGATTCTCATTGATGATTTCAGCCTTTGAATAGCTAGACTTCCAAAATAAAAAAATGTTGTTCAAACAGGGCCAAATTTGCCCTTACAACTAGAGACTAAAATTTAGTCTACAGAAAATTCCAATATAGCAACCATCATTTAGTCATGCTCAGACTTGACTAGCAAGTGCCCTTAGCTCATTAGATGTGTTTCTCTGGATAGTTTTTAAATTTGCAAATTTCATTAACTTTTTAAAAATAATTCTGATTTTTAAAATTTTGAACAAATAATAATGCAGAAAACAAATAAAAAACTTTTTTTATGAATTTCTTTTCAAATAGAAAACACTAAAAACAGTTAATAGTACACACGAAAGCAGCCAACGAGGCATTTTTGAAAAATGTCTGTTCGGAAGGCATGTTTTTCCTAAAAATTTACATGTGTTTGGAGAATATTTCGAAATCTACCTTGCTGGAAAATTTGATGTGTTCAGCCAAAAATTTTAGCTCCCTGGAAATATGGATATGTTCTGAAACAGATATTTTGTACATTTTTATGTATTCGATCTAAAATTCTAGTCTTCTGGAAAATACTACCTGTTCTGAGACCATTCGGCGCCTGCTAGATTTTTTTCGATTTCCTGGATAGAAAGAACAGATATTTTGTGTTTTGACCTCTTTCATTTTTATTTTTTTGGAGAAAAATGTTAGTTTTCTAAATTTTTTTGAGGTGTTCTGAGACCATTTGACTTTGGCTAGATTGCTTGTCCTTCCTTCCTGGAAAAAAAGAACAAATATATTGTATTTTGGGCTCGTTGGATGCTTCTGTACACAGATGCATCAGAACAATAAAACCTTAAGCGCAAGTTCCTTTAAAATTATTACATTATGTCATTTGTGACTTGGTAGTCACATAGTCTATGTTTATTTTATCTAAAGGGATTCTGTGATGAAAAGGTATTTTTTGATATGTTGTAGAGCTCAAAACATTGTTTAATTGTCTTTCTATAGAATTATAAAATATTTTTTCGCTTAAGAGATACATGGTGACTTTTTAGTATTTTTAGACAGACTTGTTAACCTCCTTATATGGAAAGTAAAAATTGTTATCTTCCTTATAAGGAATACATATACGGAAGATCAATAAAGACTTTTATAAAATATGTCATAAACAAGAAAAAATATTGAAAAACTTTTAAAACTGCTGTGAACATTTTCATCACAGAATCCCTTATTTAGCAATTTTTAGCCTTTAAAACTCAGATTATCCTAACATGTGTTTGATATTTGAGTAAAAAGTCTTATTCATTACAGTTAACATGCTTCTAAAGAAAGTCCGGTTTATTGAGAAAAAAATATAAACATCAGGCATCAGGAGGATGTACCCTGTATAAACATTATGACACTAGCAGATCTAGGAGTATGTCACACAAGCCTGGAGGGACAAAATTGATTTAAATGTCATTATTATACATCACGAAAAAGAAAGGAAACACTTTAATGACCTTTTATCTCTCCTCCTAGCTTGTGTGACATACTCCTAAATTTGCCACTAAATAAAAATAATAATATCAGTATATAAATTCAAACCATATCACTATATACTGTCATTTGTGGTTACGTGCTCACACATGGAAAATATTCTAGAATTTTAGGACATTTAACACAACTCTTTCATCAATAGGTATGAGATGGGACATAAACTGTCAATGTTAAAGACCTCTGTATTACGTTGTCCCATGTCACTACTCCACGGAACATTCCCAAGAAGAATTTCATTCAACTTTTCTTGAATTGTTCTCACACTAACTTCCAAGTGCACCACACAACTTTCCAATAGCTACATGAATCTGCCACTAAAATTTCAAATTCATAGCAACGAAATGTCATTTAGATTTCATAGTTCCAACCAACTCAAGATCTTCTGCACCAAATATGATGCATTTCCCGACTGGTGTAACTGGGCGTACAAATCATCTCTTTTCGAAAAAAGTATATAACCGATTTATTTTTGATTTGCGTGGTTGTCTTTTGTCCTTGAAAAACAATCAAAAACATTTCGGTACAGTATAGTCAAGACAATTGACTGGCTATAATCCTGTGGCCAAATATTTCTTTCAACTTCTGTCTCGGTACGATATCTGGTGTATAGTTGATTTGAGAACAACTGACTTTTGGAAGGATGAGAAAAGTGTTGAAAGTCTTCCAAGCTGATTTTCTGAGATCTCGGATTTTCAGGAGCTGATTGATTTTCTTGAGTGGTCCTTTTTCTTCTGCACCATTCATTTTACTCACTCTATTTGTAGCTCTATCAGTGGCGTAGCCAGAGGTAAGCGCGCTTACAGGAGGAGAGAAAAATGCCATTAAATTCATTAAAATGTCATTAAGGAAGAGGTTGATGCAAAATAAAATTACATTTATGGACTTTAACACCTCCTGCCTTACGCGACCTACCCTAGATACGCTACTGCTCTATTGCAACTATCGCTGTCGCTACGCAAGCAAATATTTTTTACTCCCAATATGAATGATTTGATAGTAAAAATCTCTACTGTTTCTCTTTCTTTGCAGCAACAGAAAGGTCAGGTAGGTCGGTCAGATGCGCGCACGGACGACACGCTGAAAAAAGTTCATATTTTTCATCTTCATTTTTCTTCTTCAAATGAATTTTAAAATTTCCTAATATTTATTTGGTGTAATATTATTCCACTCTGAATTTTCTTTCAAACGAACCATTATTTTCTAATTTGTAGTAGTAAGTACAGTGTGTATCAAAAAAGTGCCCTCAAAAAAGTTTCTCGATGTAATTTTTCAAAAATGAAATATTATGTTGCGAATTTTAGAGAGGTTATATGGAGCGTTCTAGGACAACGCGCACGCACGCACGCACACACACACAAGATCGCCCGCGCGACCAAAAAAAATATCCGCGCAGAAAAAAGAATATCCATTGCTTACGAGGATACTACAAGCTAAAAAAGGCTGAGCTTGTTGCTTTATTAGACACTCCTCCAGTAAGGCCTGGACAGAAAAAGTCTCTTGGTAAGGTGACGATGCTCCCTAAACCTGAAGACATGGATGCATTCGAGCAAAAAGAGATGGTAAAGACCCGACCTGTTGTTAAGAGCAAGCTTAACGAGTGGTATGACTGGCTTGTAGATTATGTACCCAAATCAATCAGAGAGCCGGTCGGCAATGCCTTTTCAAAGGTGAAAAGTAGAGTTCTGGGTTTGTATGATGGTGTAAGGGAGAAGCTAGGCTTGAAAGGTGAAGTGGAGGAGCAAGCTGAAAAGGAACATAATGAGGATCATGTTGAAGGCGTAGAACCCGTAGAGCACAAGAAAGCGATGAACGGGGCATATAAGAGTTTCAGGTTAGGCGGGCGAGGTAAGACTGACATCGACAGCTATATAGAGCTTGTGAAACCGCAGGTTGTGGACCTTGTCAAGGAGCAGGTAAAAGAGTTGGATTCGGCGAAAGTTCAGATGCACCTATGGGTCATGTGGAAGAAGGAAGAAGAGCTAGTTATCACGTTAGACAACGATGAGGAAAGGAGGGTTATTCACGAGATAAAAGTGGAGAAGGTGTTCAACAGCCTCATGACAGAGGTGTTTCAGGGCAGCGACGTAGAGGAAATCTTGCAGGGCATGTTTGCGCATGTCAAGACTCAAGTGGAGCATCCTGCACTACCTAAGAGCGGCTTCACTATAGATCATATCATGCACTTAGACATCGACTTTCACAAGCTGGTGTTAACTCGAGGTAGCTCGTACATTGAGCTATCAAAGTGGATAGCGGAGAAGAAGGCTGTCATCAACCCAAAAAACAAGGACGAAGAGTGCTTCAAATGGGCTGTCATAGCAGGGCTGCATCACGAGGAGATTGATTTTCACCCAGAACGCGTTACCAAACTGCAACACTTTGCAGAGCGATATAACTGGGAGGGATTGGAGTTTCCTATAGCTCTAAACAAGATAGGCAAGTTCGAGAGGAACAATCCTGAGATTGCGGTAAACGTGTTGTTTTTAAACGGGAAGAACATCTACATAGCTCGCAGGTCTGAGTTTAACGGTAAGCGTAGCAAGCAGGTTAATTTGCTGATGATTGTAGATGGGGAGAACAGACACTATACAACGGTGAAAAATATGTCTCGACTACTGGGGTCACTGAACGCAAATCACAATGGAGAATATCACTACTGTGTGAACTGCTTGAACGGTTTTCGCATAGAGTCAGCGAGAGACAAGCACTACAAGTACTGCTCGAGTCACGGTGAGGTCAGTGTCAAGATGCCAGAGGAGAAAGACAAGTGGTTGAAATTTCACGATGGACAGTGTCAGTTCAAGGTTCCGTTTATGCTGTACGCGGACTTTGAGAGCATCTTGAAGCCTGTAGATGAGAGGTACAAAGACAAGATGAACCGCATGAAAACTGAACGTAAAGGTAAGGCCTCGTATACAGAGAAGCTCAATACTCACGTGCCATCAGGCTGGTGCGTACACAGTAAGTTTGCTTACGGGGACGTTCCTGATCCACTGAAGCTGTATCGTGGTGAAGATTGCGTGGAGCAGTTTGTGGACCATGTGGAGAAGGAGGTGAAGCGGTTGTATGAGCTTTATCCACAGCAACCCATGGCAGAGCTGACGGATGTGCTAAAGAGAGAGCACGAAGCAGCGGAAAGCTGTCACATCTGCTTGAAGCCCTTTAACGATCCCATGAATCGCAAAGTTAGAGATCACTGTCACTACACAGGGTTGTATCGAGGTGCAGCGCACAACAATTGCAACCTGAAGTACAGGATACCAGACTTTGTGCCGATCGCCTTTCACAACCTGAGCGGGTACGATGCGCACTTGTTCATCAAGGAGCTTGG
>JAUBWS010075964.1:0-10116 GCA_032270445.1 Darlingtonia californica
AAATAACACTCACTGTTTCTCACAAGTGATTCTGCTGTCTCAGCATAAATATGACTTGTCAGATGAAGTGAAAGACAGAGATAAAGAAAATTCTTCATTTTCCGCACAACACAATTTTCATACACAACTGTTTGCAAATGTGATCTTCGATATCTTTCCGAATTCGCAGGAAGAAGTAAATATTCGTTTTCTTTTCTTCTATTCACAGAGCTCTGATGAACCTCAGGTCTTTCAACCTAGGGTTATTCATATTTAGTGAAAATGTAAAAGAAAAATATATTGTGTGTAACATCTGCCTTTTAATATGTAATACCTTTCATAGTGTTTTTCTCTATTGTTCTTTTTTGTTCCATATATTGTGTCCCTCCTGTTTTGAAATACCTTTCTTTACTGAAAGAGAGAGCTGGGACGAAGACCATCGACAAACAGTGAAAAAGGAAGACAGAGAAAAGGGACTTCTTTTGTCAAGAGTGAACAAAGTTTAATAATTCATGTGATGAAACTAACACATTTACAACAAAATAAAGAAATAGGAAAAAGTGTAAAAAAGATGATTTTTTCCTTTAGTAAAGAGGGGAAAGATTCAAAAGGAAAATAAAATAATAAAGGGGAAAAATGTGGAGGTTCATTCTTCAAGTCTTAGAATATTTAAGGGTGATGAGAAGAAGAACTTATACATCCAAATGTGAAAAAATATATTATTCTCTCGAAAAAAGATTAGCTCAATGTATCGATTTATCTGTGCAAAAGTAACTTTCTACGAAAATTGGTAATTACCCCATCGTAAAATAAACATTAAAAAAATGAATAAATCCATAAGTCAAAACGCCGCTATTTTGATCCGTGAAAGCCAATGTACTAAAAGAGCGTTGTAGTCTGATGATGAACGATATTTTCAAGATCCTTCAAAATATAAGAATGAGTTCCACAACATTTTTCTATTCTCACTGATAAGAAACCTGAAAAATGATCATTATGCAAGGTATATTCCTTGGCATGAAACTATCTGCAACTTGAGCTAAAGACGATTAAAGTTGACATTTACTTGGATACTGTCCTGTCAAGCATGAAAACAAATGTAGAGTACATTTATTTTTATCCTACTCTACCTCGTTTTCATGACAAAGTCCTAATAGGACTAACAAAATTTGTATTGCGTTTGTGTACTCAGTTGGCCGATTGACGTCATAGACGGTTCCATGGTACCCAGAAAAGGTCAATCTTTTTTTTATGATTATTTTATTTTATATTAGAAAAGGTTACGTACTGTTTCATTTGTGTTGATCCCTCTATGGTGGCGGCCAGAACATTACGTCATAGAAACGATTCATTTATCCCATTGGTTGATTCCGCACTATGACGTAGTGTTTTGGCCGCCATCATGAGACGGACAAGAACGAAAACACAACACAAACGAAACATTACGTACTCTTTTCCGTGCACTATGGAACAGTCTATACCGTACCGCAGATTTAATTTGCCTTATTTTCACAAATAGGCCCTTCATTTCAAAAAGTCCTGAAAGACATGTTTCTAACACAAGATTTTACACGTTATTCGAGAAAGAACCCAAAATCTGAAAAATCTCTAAAGGGAAAAGTGAATAACTCAAAAACACTATAAAAACATTGCAAACTGATATGCCTGTATCTATTGAAGTGGGTCGCTATGAACATAAAAAAGTAGTCTAAATCACGTATTGGAGATTCAAATATTTTGATTGGAGTCTCTCAACAGTTTTGCATTAGCTTCAGATGATGACTTATCGCCCAAAAACTGTCGGCCTAAAGTGACGACATGGCTGTTTGGGTTCTAAGCAAAGGCTGTTGAACGAGGCTTCAAAATCTCAAATATTTTTAGTACGGGATATTTTTAGTAATATGCGCTGATTTGACCAACTAAGGGCAAAATACCACTTTTTGGCGTTTAAAGCGATGACGTCAAGTTATCAAAGGAAAAGGAAATTTGAAGGTTTGAATATTTTAGCAGACAGTGCATATGAAAAATGTAGATTAGAAAAATGGGTTCGTTTGCCAAGTTTGTATGATTACATGCTGAGATACACGCTTTTTTTTTGTAAGCATAGTGAAATTTCGTTGAGGGTGAAGTATTCTTATAATTTACCAAAAAATAAGGGTGAAATATTTTTAATGTATTCTTATATTTCAGAATAAGGTTTCCGTGACAATGTCACATGTACACGATGTACAACAGTTATGTTGCGAACTTATGAAGACAGCTGTATGTTCTTATGAAACACACCCTGGGAATATTCTCAAGATATTATTACAAATTAGGCGATTTTCACCCTGATATTCTTATTCTTATAGAAGCTATTCTTATAAAAAAAGCGTGTATGAGCAGTCAAATGGCAAAAACTGACCTTGCCTACTTTTGCTGACATCAGCAGTCTGTACTTGAAGTTGTGGGCCATGAAAATTACTTTAATTTCAAGTGCTTGAAATGTGCCGAGTCAGCAAAATTTTGCTATTTTCCTAGATTTTCAAAAGTCACTTCTCAGCAACGGCTTATCAAAACCCCATAAACCATACAATTTCTTAACGAGAAGCAGTGAAAATTGGCTTAATTTTGCTAGAATTGAAGCAAGCACCTCGAAAAAATGTTTGAATTCACTATTTAATCTTTTAAAACATTTCATTAACCCTCAGAACGCACTCAACTTTATGTCAAAATTTCCAGAGATTTTTTGAACACTTTCCAAAATTTGAAGTTCAATTTCTGGACACTGGAAAGCGAGAAAGTTTGGAATAAAAAGAAAACTCGTTTTATGGGCTTTCAGAAAATACATAGGCTAATGCGGGCGATTTTCAAGCGTTCAGGAGTTACAGGCCTTCAAAGGCATTGCGATATTTTGTTCAAATTTGAACGTATATTTACGTATTCTGAGCTCTACGGGTTAATAGTGCTATGTAAGACTAATAAAATACAATGCATTCGGGGGTGGGTTAGTATCTTATGAAAGTAACTATTCATGTTGGCTGCTAACAGATCTTCGCAATGCATGGTGTAAGAGAGATTGCCCAAATTAGGTTAAAATGGAAAAGGATTTAAAACGGCTTAGCCAACAGCGGACAAAACAATGAAAGAAAAGAAGCGTAGTAGGGTTTAAGCTAATATATCTACTAAAAGCAATACCAAAACAATTATTCAGGTTTTTCGATTTTTTTATCTTTTTTCAAATAATTTTATCGACACAGTCTTTATACAATTTGAAAAGTACTAATCAGTTAAAAACGTGTTTCTTTATTATACGGTGCTTTCATTTGTCACGTGTGTGCAGAATGCTCGCAAAAATTGACCAAATCTATTTAACAGACGAATTCTAAAATCAAAGTTGTTCTAAATGTAATTTTAATTAAACCATGGATGAGCTAACATAACATTTGGACTAATACACATAACCTATGTTCAACTTTTGAGAACACACTGCATACTATTCTAACAAGTCTGTCTTAACATAATCTTTGAAGGTTTTTATTGTTTGGCAGCCAGTTTGGCTTTCAAGCTTTCTGGCATTTCTGGTGGTGGTGGACGTGGAAGGCGGAAGGCGACTTTGACGGAATCGTAGATGAACCATTGAAGAGCAGTTAAGGTACCGATCATAATGATACGTGGACCCAATCCCTTCCATAATCCTGAATAAAAACAAATGAATAACTGGTTACTATACACAAAAAACAGTAAGTAGAGGAAGTCAAACATAAATAAAGGAAGTATTCAAAAAGTCTAAATACACATCCTATACAACCAACTCTGTAATTCGAAGCCATCCAGAAGTGTTTCACTACTTTAACCCTTTCATAATGTGTGACCCGCACAGCCGTTCGGGGTCTTACCATGTCCCCAAATGGGGAGGTGCGTTTTATAACTTCAAAATGAAAGAAAACACTTCTCTTTCCATCAAGCACAATTAGACATTCTGAATCGGTTTAGTTCGACAGTTACTTAAGTTTAAAGTTCGGCTGAAAAGGGTAATTTTTTTCTTTTCCCCAGTCATGAAGGGGTTAAAGTTCGAATCAAGCGAAGGAGTTCACATAATAAACACAGGAAGGACCGTGTCATTTTGTCATTAGTGAGGTTAAGCAAACCAAAATCTACGACGTACCGGCAGCCGAACTTGAACTGATCGATTGTGCTGCTGAAAATTGCTTGAAATGCTAATTTCCAGAACGGCTGTGCAACGTCATACATCGTAGATTTTGGTTTTCTTAACCTCGCTATTATCATCACGAGAAGTACGAGAGTTCCAAACCACATAGACATTATATAGTGTATTGTAGGAAAAAGATGAAAATTCAAGAGCTTTACCTTTCATTCCCAATTCACGTGCAGCTTGGACTGGTGTGCTACCAACATCGTTATTTAATTTCGATACGACAGTATCAGCTGGATGAGATACGATAGCGCAGAAGACTCCAGCAATATAGCCAGCAGAAAATGTAACAATTAACTGTTCACTCTTGCTACATTCAGATCGTGGTTTCGGGACGACGTATTTGTAAATAGCCTCGACGGTACGTTCAAAACATGCGAATTTCATCATTGTGTATGGGATTTGCCTCATCCAGAGTGGTGGAAGTCCTTTGTAAAATCTATCATTAAAAAAGGGGAAAAATCAGAAAGCATAATGACCTTCAACTCACTAAAATCATTTCAAATTTTCGCGCGGATCTAAGTGCAGTTTTTGTAATCTTTAGTGTGGATTACCTTAAGGAGACAAATTTTGGCGTAGATTTATTTTCGCGAATTTCAAATTCGTGGGGATTTTTCACAAACTTCAACCCAACTCAAGCTATTCAACCCAAGTAAACTTAAGCGAGCGAAGGTAAAAATTAGTTCAGTTCACATATTTAAAATCAGACTTGAAGTTCGTGTAAATTTTCTTAAGTTTGGGATTAACTAGTGGTTAGCTCCTTGACAAAGCAGAATGTTAACAGTTAACCCTAGGGTTTTTAGGGGCTCTTCGAGCCTGGGGGAATATCATTATTATTCTGATATTCAATACATAGGAGACAAATATAATTACCCTGAAATTCCTTCAAGTTTGAACAATTTTGGTGCACCTTCACGAAGGGTATTGGCAAATCCTGGTGATGTCTGCATTCTGACTTTAACAGCTTCCATAGGTGCAAGAGCAATATCAGCGAAGAATTCAGCACTAGCAGAAGCGGCCAAGTACAATGATGTTCTGTACAAGTAAGTCTTCTCTTCACCAAGCATATTACTGTAGAGGATTTTAAACACTTCATAAAATCCAAATTTACAAAGACCTTGCATGGAGTATCCAATAAGGGTTGGTGCCCATCCTTTGGCAAGACCACGTGTACCCTCCTCAGCAATGGTAAGTCTGGCACCTTGAAAGATACCTTTGTACTTGTCTGGACTGACCTATCATTGAGGAAAAGCCACATTAGATAAACAGTTTGGTGTTAATTTTTTGATGATTTTGAGTGTACGCTCTATCATAATCACCAACTATGGATTGAATACAGCGCCACAAGGTGAGGTTAATTTTTTTTGGTAATATATAGAAGGAAATAGGCTATCAAAGGCCTCCTTTAAAAGCGAAATTTTGAATTGTTGAATTTTCAAAATTAATTTATTTTAGAATACGAAAAAAGATTTTTTTGCCAAATTTGGATCATCTGATGAAGAATTATGAGCATTGAAGTCTTAGAAAAAGTGCTGCATGTTGCTTATAATTCAAAATGCTTGTCCAAACTTGCCCAAGCCTGAATTTAGCAAATTGCCTGAAAATAGGCTGATATTTTCTTAATTTTTTTCTTAAAGGGATTCATGCATAATTTTGAAGCATATGTCATATTTTAAAGATCTCAAAAAGTTGTTTTAAAAGTCTCTTTACAGTTTTTAAAATCGTTTTTTTCCATTCTGGAGATATTTGAGTTTATATTATGCCTGCATAAATTACAAACAGTTATGACATCATCAGAGTCAATTCACATTTCTAGTTTTCCTGGGGTTTTTATCGCCGGGTTGCAATAAAACATTATCTATAATGTTAACTCTCTACTACAAATGAACCGTGAAAGTTACAGCCTTTTAAAAAAGTATTTTGTGAGATATTTGCAAAAATAGAATTTGGAATAAAGACATCGCATGTAACAGATGAGCTCTGCGTAATTAACCGTTTCTTTAATCTTTAAACTCGAATATTTCGAGAACGACAAAAGATTTTTTAAAACATTAAAGACTTGTTAACACGTTCACTGCCAATGACGAGATACTCGTCGTGTGAGGGTCAAATACTGAACTAACTTGATACAGCCATAACGTCTGAGCTTTTAGAGCAATGTTAGCCAAGTAAAAGCCGTTGAAACTTTCAAAAAATGGAATTTTTCAAAATGCTTTTTTTGTCAATTTTGAAAACAGCATGGCAGTGAACGTGTTAAACAATTTTTTGAGTTCTTTGACATATGTCTGGCTTCAAAATCAACTTTTATCTGTTGTGTTGTGTCGTCTTTTAAAAAAATCATTGTCATGTATGTGAATACCAACTGTAACTTAAGTAGTAACGCTTGCTCATCAATTCTCATATTTTGGCAGGGCTTTTTAAAAACCAACTTGGATCTCAACACTTTGAGGATGGGGATTTTCTTACAATTTTCTTAAGATTTCTTAAATTATAGAACATTTCTAATGAGAAATATAGATTTCCAGGACTGTTGACTGTAGGTACTAATTCATCATTTCATGACAAAATTTTGATACTAAAATGTTAAGTTTGTTGTTCTTATAAAAAATCTGTAGGCTATAAAAGTACCTGAATTCTGCATTTGACTAAATCAAGAGGTACAACAGCAGTATGTGTGATACCACAGGATAAAATACCACCAAAACCACAATATGCATAGTATTTGCCTGAACCAAATTCACAGCTCTCACCTACAATAAAAATATTAGAAGATTTAATGAACAATTCCATATCATAATTTTGATCTAAGAGAGCAGCTCTTTCAATCCAGCTGTATATAGAATCACTAAATAAAATCCCTAAATCAGGTTGGTTTTACCAAAACTGGGTAGTTTAAAAAAAATGCCAAATGCCGACCTAAATTAAAAGGGCAGCAGAGAGACACGTCAGTTATTGTCATAAAATACCTTGATTGTTTAACAATGAAGAATACAACAAGCTTAAATGTTTAATCTTTAGTTAAGTGAATTGCAGACACCACCCCAAAAATACTTTTGTTGATGGTTAAGCAGAGATTTTACCTGCTAGAGTATGCAAGAAAAGACTAGGAAAATTAGCATGGCATGCATTCTAATTATGTTTAACTGCTTTTATTAATTACTTTGGTTGAAAATAGCATCTTGACTTAAATGAGCACCCAGCTTAAATTAACCCCATCAACTAGGGTGATTTCCTCACAGAGGAAAAAACCTGCTGAAATGATTAGACTTGAAACTTTGATAAAATAAAGTAAAGATATGTATAAAAAATTGAGATTGTTATATTTCTAGAATTTGTTTCCAAGTTAGCCCATTTTTTGAGGAAAAATCTTGCAAATTTCCGCAAGTTTCATGCAACTTATCTCTGAATTGAGTAGAAATAAGTGTACAGATCATGCTGCTACTAGCCAAATTAACAAAATCATGTATTTACAAGTTTAATTAAAAATTGAGTGATTTATTTTAGGGCTTCTAAATCTATGTCATAGCAAAATCTTGCTTCAGACTTTCAAAAACCTTTTTTACCCTTAATAGTAATAATAATAGCATTCAACAAATCATTGCTGGTGTTGTTGATATTGAGCAAAGCAAACTAAAGGTTTGGTATCTAATACAGAACATCTTTTTGGGAGGCCAATGGTTAAAAAACAGCTGGAAAGCTGTATTGGAAGAATATTTATACAATAACAATTTAACCCTTCTTCCAAGTTGACAGTACCCCATGTCAGGCCTTGCCTTCTTCACCCTTTAAGTGCCGGTATGTTAAAATATTGAGAAAAACACTCAACCGCATAGGGCTTTTCCTGCAAAAAACAGTCATTGGCACTTAAATGGTTAAAGAAATTGGAATGCAAGAAAAGTATAAATAGCAGTCTTCTTAGTTAATTCCCAAGACGGTGATCAGAAATTGATGAAACACAACTGAAGTCGAGCAAGATTTCGCGAAAATACTTCCTTGATTTCTACTGATAACTGTTTTCAATTTCTTTTTTAAACATACTGTACAACAGTAGCTGTCATTACATTTGAAATTAGAAAAATAGTTGCATGGGATCATACTTTTAATTTTGTATACAAAGATTACTTCACATAGTGGAAAAACTATTTTGAAAATCAACCAGTAATCCAAAATATGGCATTTAAAGAATAGAATAAAGATTTGACTGAGAATCATTATTGAAAAATGCCTCATGATATGAAAATATTTCAAATGAATTAAGCCCAAAGACTTATTTAAGGAGGCCATCAACATGGTTTACAAAATATATATATAGTATTAGAGTGAAATACTCACTATATATATATATAGGAAAAAGCTGTATATTTCGATTTTTGAGAGGTTGCAGAAGGTTTTTACAAGCTCAAGTGGGTGTCCATCAATAATATACTCTTCCTCAGAGCTCTCAGCATTCACAGAGTGCCTACAGAAAGAACAGACAAAATCTTTGCTTTAACTGCCCCTTGATCCCCGGTGGATCCAATGTTTACCATGGGAACAGTAGATGGAATTGTTCCCTACTCCCTTACAGCAAACACCACAGGGCCATTTGCCTGACTTTTGGTGATCATTTCTGCCATGCTTACAGTAAAGAATTTTGGTTTTCTCTTTTGTCCTTTAGCCTCAATATCATTTTTCCACAATATGAACTTTCTTTTTAAATCTGCAACCGACTCTGCTGTAATAACAAGGTCATCTGCATAGAGCAGTTCCCAGGGACAACCAGTTCTGAACTCACGGGATAGAGCTTCCATCACAATAATGAACAGAAGTGGACTCAGTACTGAGCCCTGATGAACCCCAACATTTACAGGAAAATCCTCACTGTATTTCCTGTTGATTCTTACTAGGGATTTAGGATTACAATACATAGCCTGTACTGTCTTCACCACCCACTCATCAATGCCCAGTTCACGCATCGACCACCATAAAACTGTCCTTGGGATGCGGTTAAAGGCCTTTTCTATTAGAGAACCATTAGACTATTAGAGAATTACTAGAACTATTCTTTTATAATGTTAACGTACAAAATTAAGGAAAGTTGACGTTTGTGTGCGAACAGGTTTAGATTTTTTCTAGTACATAAGCATTTTTTGTAGTCACTTCACCATGATCATGATATGTGGACAAAGCTCTCGAAATAGAGTGTTTAAATCCCACACAAGTCATTCTTTAATAGTTGATTTTTTTAAAATTCTTTTAATTTTTTTAATTCACCTAGTTTTTGTTTTATCTTCAATTTTTGTGTCTAAACAGCACGCACGTCACTCAAGTCACTACCCTATCACACCCTTTAGCCTTCACCGTATACTTGTTTTTTTTTGGTTACGGTTGGTCTCCCTCAAGCATTTAAATTACAATTTCTGTTAAATAAAAGGTTTTCCAGACGAACAGTCTTAGTTAGAATTCTGACTTTCAGGATGAATAGTGGTAGTCAGTTAGAATTCCGACCTTCCAGTCATATAAACCCTCTTAAATTCACCCAATCTTCCAGATAAATAGTAATATTAGCGTTTGTAAATTACAGGTTCTAATTTATTTATACTTAAAAAATCTAAAACATAGTGCAAAACAGTAAAGTATGCACACAATAATCAATCCCATAAATTTATCCATATATATAACCATATTTGTCCATGACCATGTCAAACCCATTTGAATGTCCATGAATTAATTCTTTTCAATTTGTCCATGTCAAATGCACATTAAATGTCACACACATTTGAATGTCCATGCCACACACATTTGATCTGAATGTCCACGCCACACACATTTGAAAGTTCGCATCACATGCACTTAAGCGCATTTAGATGTCCACCTAACATGTATCTCATTGTACACATTTGAATGTCTTTGTTACATTACATGCATTTTAATGCCCATGTCACACAGATTTGAAAGTCAAC
>JAUBWS010075964.1:10216-27044 GCA_032270445.1 Darlingtonia californica
CTCATTGTACACATTTGAATGTCTTTGTTACATTACATGCATTTTAATGCCCATGTCACACAGATTTGAAAGTCAACATACTAACATGCATATTCGAATGTCTAAATCACCAGTCCCAAAATACACTCAAATGTTCACTCCAATTCGCTTGTTAAAGTGACATGCTGACATGAATTTGCATGTCTTTAGAACATAAATTGCATTTAAATTTCCATTTCACATACAATTGATGCATATTAATTATCTGGTCATTATCATCTTTGTCCCATAAAACCCAAAATTCAATCAATTTGACAGCACGCCAGACCACTGCAGTTCCCTCTCCACAAGAAAGAACAAGAGCTTTTAACCTTTCCAGGTTGGACATCAAAATGGTACCACAATGATAATTTTGCGGATTTATAACACGTTTATGCACTGTTGAATTTATGCACTGTTGAATTTATACACTGTACAAATGTTACAAATTTGACTCGGCAATATAAATCCACAAAAAATTTGTCTCTTTAAGTTACCTATTGTACCCTCTTTGTACCCAGTTTCCCAGGTCAAAATTCCGCAAATTAGACTAGCTTTGAGCAACGAGAGAAAACGGCAACGAGAAAATGAAATTGAAAGTTATGATGTTGTTCATGCTGGATTCATTAAGTGTGTTTCAGCCAACTTTGAGCCTTTTTATTGATATCAACTTTTAACATGCTAAACTAACTGAATTGCTAATATGTTAAAATGATATTTTCACGTGAGAGATAATTTATACGCTGACATTTCTGGAATTATTCTATCTTCATAATACCTATTTGCAATACATAATTGCAGTCAAGTTTAGGCAAACCAGTCAAGTTTAGGCAAGCGTTAATTTTTGGTCAACATTCGGCAATCAGCCAACAACTTTCGGCGGAACACCTTATTTTGAGGTCATTAAAAAAAATTTTGATGCCTATTATGAAAATTTACTAAAATCTAGCAAGTACTGTGACTGAAAGTAACTCATGTTTTATAGAATTGAAACCATTAACAGAGTATTCCACTAGCAAAATGTTATACAATTCTAGGACAATTTTTATAATTTACTTTTACTTAATTTGTTCTCTAACCTCTTCAAAGTCATAACTCATAATTCTGATTAAAGGATGATAATTGATTACTGATATATACGAGAAATAAAATTAGTTACTTGGATAAAGTAACTGCTCTTGTATGCATATTTTGCAATTACTAGTAGCTTTGGCCATGGGCATGAAATGAAAATATTAAGTTGACCAACCTTCCTTAATTGCAGGCATCATTTGTCTGGAACTTTGGGCGTCTGCACATGATGCTTTGTTAATTGGAGAGAAAAAGACGCTAGATTTTGAGATCTCAGCAAATTTGGCAAACATTCTTTATTCTTCGTAGGTGCCAGGCAGTAAACTAACAGTGAGTGTATCCTCTTGTGTCTTGTAAAAGGTCGATAAAAGCACAGCAGCTCAGGATGAGACGGTTACACAATGTCCGTGGTTGGCTACAGCAATGCCATTCGTTGTCTTCTATCTCTTTAAAATGTTAGAAAGTCTGACCAGGATTTTCCGTGATGTCAGCCGGACATAACGGAAAAAAACGAAAAAGTCTTCTTGACCTGCAATTTAATGATAAATACTACAAACTTTTAAGGAGAAAACAATCTGCAAAACACTGTTTATTAGATTCTGAAGAATTGCAAACAATTTTTACATCACTGTCGGCTTCCGCTAGCTAATTCTATTCCATTTTCTATTTTATCTATTCCACGCCAACCATACGGCTGTTCAATGGACGTTGACCTAGGGGTCTAAGTACAAAGTTGCATGGATTTCTTAGGATTTTGCTCGCTTGCCCAGATCGAAAGAGAAAAACTATGCTTAACAACAACAAACGATTTTATACGTGGAAGATGAGTAGTTAGTTGTGAAGTTCCTGTGTGAGTAATTCATAGTTCTAAAGGCTAAAGACGTCTGAGCCCTGACGTGGTTAACATAGGTTGTATACCAATTTAAATTAGTAAAACTATAGAATATGAAAGCGCTTATTCTTGTTGGTGGTTATGGTACACGTTTAAGGCCACTGACGCTAACAAGGCCTAAGCCACTGGTGGAGTTTTGCAATAAACCAACATTGTTGCACCAAGTTGAAGCTCTGGCTGCTGTAAGTTATCTATGTTATTCTTTGTATTTTTAACATTTTTGTTTTTTCGTATTGCATAAAAGAATGCTTTCATGGTAAACTTATCTAGGCTACACTATAACATGATCCGAAAAAGTGACAGAAATACTTTCTTTTTGGGTACAAATATAATGTATAGAGGAAGGACAAAATGTTGTCATATACTTCAGGTTCATAAATTTTCTCTAATAATATAAATTGTATGGATATAAATTCAAGTCTCATGTGGAATTTTTTTTGTTTCTTATGTGTTTTTGAATGAATTTCGTGCAAATCTGTACGCATTCTTGAGTTGGTTTTGAATTTGAATTGTAAAAATCTTTGAAATTAATAATAGGGAATGATTACAGGGGGGGAGTTGAAATTTTTTTTAAAGATTAACAATTAGGGGGGATGTTTATTTGGTACTCGATAGAGTATATATTCTCGTTTTGTTGTTTTAATTTGCAATATTTGCGAGATTAATTATTTATATACCTTACGTGGACATATTTTCGCGTGGACAAATTTTCGCGGACGCCCAAAATGACCTATTTTCGCGTGGACTAATTTTCGCGGACGATCTAAAAATTGGATATTTTGCGTGGATTAATTTTCGCGGATCAAGTCGACGATAATCGACTCAGACTAAACAGTGTATTTTCACTTTTATAAAAATACATGTATATTCAGTTAAAAAAACAGTTTTTAAAAAGTTACCCTGGACTAAATCTTATTCCTGTCTTTTTGGTAACAACAAAAGGATAAATCCTTCAGATCAATTTTCGTGGACGGCAGAATGTGAATTTTGAGTGGATTAATTTTCACGGACGGTAAAAATCAAAAAATTTCGTGTGGATTAATTTTTGCGGAAGCCCTAACTTTTAGATTTTTCGCGTTGATTAATTGACCCGATTTCCGGATATTTCGCGTGGACTAATTTTCACGGTTTTTTCGAAAAACCGCGAAATCCGCGAAAATTAATCCACGCGAAAATTTATACATGTAAGGTATAAGTAAATAAATGACAAAATTAGAAATAGAAGTTGTTATGTGTTATGTACATGTCACAAAACTTTTCACGTCTTATAACTTCTTTACAGCTGATATAGTCTATAATAGACTTGTTTTATTTTCTCATTCTTTCAAAGCATTGGGCCATTCCAATTATATATGTCCAGAAATCTGCTCTTTTTCCCAACTTTTTCCAAACTCTGTTTGGAAATCCTGGACCTGTTCTACAATTTGGTTTAGAAGTCTGGGGTTTGCTTAAATTGAATCCACTACAGAAAATCTGTGTCATCCACTGAGGGGTCATGGACTAAAATTGGAATGGCCCATTTTGTCTACTCCTGAATGCATCATGGAATATCTAAATGGGAAGGTGAATTTTTTAAGGTGGAATGAACAATCTGGTAAAATTTTATTGATGATGCATAGTGAATCATCAAATATAACCAATGCCCAAAAAAATAGCATATTGTTATAGTTTTTGTGGTTTGCCCCAAGATCATCTACTGAACCTACAACATTCGAAGAAAGAAAACTAAACAACTACTTATATTGACATGCAATTTCCAAAGCATCTGGAATAAGCATCACATCTTACAAAATTTCCTAATGGAAAACAACATTGACGTACTGAAGGGATCAGAAACACACCTTGCGTGTAATATTGCAAACTCAGAACTTCTTCCTGAAAATTACACTGCACTCGGCAAGGTTATGGCGGTGTAATTATTATATATAAAAAAGAATTATTGGTTGAGGAGATAACACACAACAGCGTTGAAATATTTGCAATTCAAATGGAAACGTTTGAGAAACCAGTCATACTTACTTCCTGTTATAGATCTCCAACCAATACCACAAACCAAAATAAAGAACTTATGGAAAGCTTGCTTACATTGTGCAGCAAATACAATCCAATTTGGATCAGAAGCGATTTTAATCTTCCAGACATCGAATGATCTACAAACAGCGTCAACAGCAACCAATACTCCAAGAGACTGAATGAAGATTTTCTTGACATTGTTGAAGATTTGAAATTACAAGTTGCGAATTTTAACATGCAAAAGCCATTAACTCTTGACATCCTTCTAACAAACCGTTTATCCCTTAAAAACTGTGAATCTCTACCAGGTTTTGGTGATCATGACACAGCAGCACTAGTAGACATTATGTACAATCCTCAGAAGATCAAACATGTCCAACGTGAGATATACCTTTTGGGAAGAGCTGACTTGACAGAATTACAAAGTTACATTACAAATGAATTAAACAATCTTACAGCATCTGAAACATCTAAAACACCAAGCAATGACCTTTGGACAAAATTCAAAACAGTACTCCTAACAGCCCAAGATAAACACGTGCCTTCAAAACTGACATAACCATGGTTCAATCGTGAATGTAAACAACCATTAATGAAGAAAACCAAAGCAACGTCCCTGTGAAACCCAACTACTACAGACTGTGCATGATCTTGCAAAAACCATAAATGACAGAGAACAGACCGATACCATATTTCTTGACTTTAGCAAAGCCTTTGACAAGGTGTGTCATCGTAATTTGCTTATAAAATTAAGACATTATGGGATATGCGGAGACATCCTTGTTTGGATAACAGACTTCTTACATGATCGAACTCAACGTGTTGTCATAAGAGGTGCATTGTCAAAGCCATCAGCAGTCATATCAGGCGTCCCCTAAGACACTGTCTTATGACCATTTCTATTCTTGGCTTACATCAACAACTATATTTAATAACCACCTCAAAAATTGCTCTGTTTGCTGACGACTCGTATCTCTATTGCCCTGTTTCTTCTAAGGAAGATGCTGACCAGCTACAGGAAGACCTTGACAACAGATGCTACAATACCTTTATCAAACCTTTTGTAGAATACGCAAATACAGTTTGGGATCCAATAGAGAACAACCAACTCACCTCAAAACTGGAAATGGTACAAAGGAAATCATTGCAGTGGATATTCAACTCATGGTTTACATCTACAACTTTACGTCGATCAATCGGAATGAAGACCCTCAGTGATAGAAGAGCTTTGACAAGCCTGCAAATGTTCTATGAAATTAACCAAAAGAGCAAGCACGTAAACAACTATATCATCCCTGCTCGACAACGTTGTGCCAGCATTAAATTTCAGCCTATGTTTGGACGTATTAAAGTTTACACAACATCCTTCTTTCCCAGGATTGTCAACCTGTGGAACAAACTTCCATTAAATGTTTCAAGAATGGATGATTTGAACTTGTTCAAAATAGAAACAGACAAATTATTTATCTAATATTTATGCACTACCAATATTTAACATCTCCACTCAACTCCATCAACAATTTCCAATTTGGTCCAATAGTCTACTTTTATGCAATAGAAACTAAATCTAATCTCAGTCAACTTAATTCTAGACTTAATTCTACTAATTCTGCTACTCTCATGGATTTGTATTCTTTTATGTGTTTTATAAATTTTATGCATACATGTCTAAATAAATTGTTTTTAAATTATTGAATCTAATTAAAGTGTTTTAATCTACTTAATTATTTTCAATTTGCGAAATTAGGCACCAGTGCCTTATGCAAATAAATGATAGAAATAGAAATAGAAATCATAAACGTACGCAAATATGACCAAAGAACGCAAAATGCAAAAGTTTCAGCCCTTTGTATGTTCAAATGTGATGAAGCTGTGAAATTTCATCGCATTTTTGCGATTTTTGTTTAATAAGAATCAACGAAACAATATCTTTTTTGTTTTGATTTGTTCTGTTTGCTTTCGAACTATATGTGTTTGATTTTTGTGTGCATTGAAGACATTACATTGCCGAGAGGGCATAAACATTTACACCTGCTGTTTTATCATTTATGCCCAATTATGCCCAAAAAAAGACGTAAAAATGCCTTTAAAGCGAGTTACGGTACTGGTTTTTATTAAGGGGCGGGGAAAATTTGAAAAATTTGTTTTCCTTGAGGGCTAGGCTATATACATGGCTGGACAGGCAGAAATGACCATAACAACTATTACTAACAAGGGTTTTCATGTTTGAATTTATATCCTAAAACTCAACTATCAAACATATTAAAGTAAAGATGGTTCTTGGTAATCAACAAAAATTTCATAGACAGTAGTCTTTCTTGGAATATACTGCTTCCATTACCATTTTTGTCCAACTTTCCTATAGGCTGGTGTTAACCATGTTATCCTTGCTGTGAGCTACTTATCAGAAATGTTAGAAAATGAATTGAAGAAAGAAGAAAAAAAAGTATGAAACTTATTATTTTTGTTTTCGATTTCTTAAAACCTTTATACAAACAGCTTAGGCTTTACAATTCAACTTTCTTTTTTAATATAACACCTGGCAAGACTGCCCTTTTTCATTAATGTGTTCCCTGCAAAACTAACTGGGTAGTCTTATTAATTCATCATCTGCAAAATGACAAATTTAGCCTTTATCACGAAAATTCTTTCTTGCAATTCTCAATTTTTAGAGGTAATTTTAAAGTTATTGTTTAAACTTAATTTGATAAAAGTTCAAATCTAGCCGTTAACTTCTACAATCCTATCTAATATCTGTAATAATTCATCTCAAATTATTTTTAGTTGGGAATTAAACTTAGCATGTCTCATGAAGTTGAGCCACTGGGAACAGGTATTTACTTCCTTTCATATTTTTAAGCTCTGAGTATGGATGCAGATCTTTTATGCTGAGTTTTATATTTCTCAATTAAAAGGTAAAATTAATTTCGCAGATAGTGTTACCATGGAAATATGGTACTGTGTAATTTTTCTAACAAAAATTCTAACAAGGTTTTACATTGTACATTATACATTGTAATAATGTTATGTAGACACTCTCTACACTTCATTTGTACGTTTTGACTACAAAATATACTTACTGTAATAATTCAGTGTAAATGCACAATGCGTATGCTATCCACATTTCTTTAAACGACGCAGTTATTCCATTATATTTCAATGCTTTATCGTGGTAAATATATCAAAACAAGTCCAAAATATTTTAACTTTGAAGGTTGCAGCAATTTTCTTTTCTTATAGCTGTTGTAATTTTGGAAACTATTGATTTTCTTTATATAGCTGGTCCACTGTCACTTGCTAAACATTGGTTAGACGAATCAGATGAACCATTCTTTGTATTAAATTGTGATATAACATGTGAATTTCCATTCAAAGAGATGATTCAATTTCACAAAAACCATGGCAAAGAAGGAACCATCGTGGTAAGATCTAAAACGGAATTTATCATTACCTCATTCGTACTAACTTTAACGCTTCGTGCAAAAAGTTAATTTGCGCGCGAAAATTAGTGCAGGAACTATCTAGGTCTTTTATGGAAGAAGGCTTTTAAATGGCTGATTTCTATTTTTTCTACTTTTGCTGACTTTGGGTAGCTAAAATAACAAAGCAAAACATAAAATAGTATTCAACTGCCCTCTGAGTAGATCAGTTTTTTTCTTTCTGAGTTAAGAGAAAAATAAGCCTGCTCGAAAATTAATATGAGAGAAAAATCTCACATTTCCAACTCGAAAGTTTTTCCTGGCTGCGAGAAAGTAAGTACGAATAAGGTAATTTTTCATTGCTTATTCCTTCAATTATCTGTAATGGAAACTTTACTAATCGAATGGTTTTCGAGGCTACTATTTCATAAATATTTCCTTGGTTTGATCAGGTCACAAAAGTTGAAGAACCTTCAAAATATGGAGTTGTCGTTTACGAAGAAGATAACGGCAAAATTAATAATTTCGTTGAAAAACCCAAAGAATTCGTCTCCAACAAAATCAACGCTGGAATGTATATATTCAACCCCGCCATATTGAAAAGGATTGAGGTATAAAGATTCGTCGTTTTAATATCAATATTTCTCACTCTGTTCTCATTCTATTAATTAAAAAACATATTTCTCTTTAATTATTCAATCTACCCAATACGCACACAACCAAAAAGAGATAGAATCAAATCACAGAACTCATTTCTCAGACCAAAGTGTTGAATCTTTACTACTCATACGTTGAGTGGTATAGATGAATTTTCTTTTTTGATGTGCTTTGGTGTGCTTAAAAACTTAAGAGCGATGACTTCATTCAGTATACTTGGTGGTATTACAAAGTAATGAAATTATCAATTTTCTGTTTCAGCCACGCCCAATGTCTATTGAGAAAGAAGTATTTCCCTTTATGGCAAAAGATTGTCAATTATATTGTATGGAACTTTCTGGTGAGTATAACTATTTTTTAAGAGGAGAATTTTTGGCGGATCGGATCCACATCCAAATTTGGTGTGCTAAAAATATTAAACTCTGCAGATCTTAGTTGGTGCCTTCAAAAAGATACCAAAAAAGATTTCTATGGATTTATGCCAATCCATCAATAATCCAGCCAATCTAAAAAAAATTCACACACAGATACATCTCTCATTATATACAGAAGACTGTCTATAATTCGACTTACCATAATTCGAATTGTTTCACTTGGTCCCTCCAACGAACATTTAGGCTAAAATAATCCCTTTAATGTGAATTTCCCACAACTTCAGCGATTTTTATGCCCCCCTCTGGTGTACAAATTATAGAGAGTCTACTGTACTACTTGATATATTCATTTGCTGCGATTTATCATTACAGGACACTGGATGGATATCGGTCAGCCAAAAGATTTCATCATAGGGACTCGCTTACATTTGGCTGCTTTAAGGAAACGAACACCAGAAGTTTTGTATGATGGAGAAGGCACTCGAGGCAATGTTTTTGTGGTTAGTTGATGTCTGTGATTGAAATATCGGACTTGTACATAATTACCCTTCATTCTTGTTCAACCGATAGTTAGGGTTGAATCGTGCTCGATACGATACTATCGATAAGCGACCATATGCGTAGGAAAACATACGAACCTGGTGGGTCCTTTTTTGATACACCACACGGTCAGTAGTGTTGTCCAACCTCGTTTGTGCGGATATTCCTAAACTCGTCGTCCGAGTGGCCGTTTATCAACCTCTCGATCGAGCTGCTTTTCACTTCATATAAATCATTTGAAATTTATTAATTGAGTTGATTAATTTTCTGTAAATACTGATATACAATTGAAACTTGAGTGCAAAGGAGATGGTTGTTAATGCTTATAACTTGATTTGTTTTCATTTCTTTTTCATACCATACCAGGATCCAACTGCCAAGATTGAACCAGAAGCACAAATAGGACCTAATGTTGTCATTGGACCATATGCTATCGTCGAAAAAGGTATCGTTTCACAACAAATTAACTAGCTGTGATGTAAATAAACGATGGGTATTCGTTTTATGTTTTACAAATCGAATCTAGGTGGTCAAATTTATGGAATTTTGTTTTACTTAAAAGCTGTGAAATTATGCGTATCATTTTAAATACTCCAATTATTTTCGCATGTTCAACTGCCGCATCTACTGACGGATGAAATATTAGTTAATACGAGCTGTTCGTCTGAAATGATTAGATCGTCTCAGTATAAATACGGTAATTTACAAGTTTTAATAATATTTGGACTCTATTATTTCGATGCTCCTGGTACATGGGTAGCGGAGCATATTGGTCCTTGCCTAGAGGTCATGGACCGTAAGAAGTTTTCTATATATTTCCATGTGAACTTCTGGCACTTTTCATTGCAAGTTGGATTTTACATTTCGTAATAATGGAAACAATTTCATGATTTTTCAGGAGCATGCTTGACCAATTGTGTTGTTATGCGAGGAGCAACTATCAAATCACATTCATGGGTGAAAGACTCAATCATCGGCTGGAAATCAAGTGTAGGAAGATGGGTATGCCTTTCTCTTTTTTATTACATAATTTGATCCTGAGTTCCTTTTTCTGATATATATATTTATTCTGAATAAAGATTTGTTGAAAGCTCTTTTTTTAACTCGTGTTTTCTAAGTGAAGTTGCATGGCTTTCAGATTCATTTCTCATTGACTTATGCGATTTGCTTTATTGTTTTAAAATTACATCATTACCCTTGGTCTTGCAAAGACCTCGCAACAGTTATTATTGTATTGATAATATACACTATGGATGTGACTATATTTACACGAAATGAAAAAATAACTTCCACAATGAATTGTCTTTTTTCTTTAACTTTAAACCATTATCAATTAAACTAGCGTGTACCAGACTCTACATATGTAGAAAACCGTACCGAGGGAAGAAACAATTTTCCGTACTGGTGCGGTGGTCTAGTACAGGCTACAATTAAACGCAAATTAAAACATTTTGTCACAAGTATGAATTTTTCCGTCCCATGAACGTGGTCTAAGTATCAATTATTTTGAGGTGAGAATTCTATGCTTTGACAGAACTGTTAGTCCGAATTTTTTTCATTTCACCTTTTTTCAGGTTCGTATGGAAGGTGTTTGTGTGCTTGGTGAGGATGTCCATATCAAGGACGAGATTTATCTCAACGGTGCACGTGTTCTTCCCCACAAAACACTGGCTGCATCTGTTCCTGAACCTAACATTGTAATGTAGCTTTTTTGTAGCAATAGGTAAATAGGTAATTATAAGAGAAATGTGGGATCTGGGCATCTTCAGTATGCCCCAAAGACTTAACACCGTTTGAAAAAATTTCAAAACAGCCAAATATATGATTGAGAATAATGTCTTAGCAAAGCAAAAAAGGTTAACAATATATATTATTATATGTTTTACGATCTTTAATTGTATTACTCCCAATGTAATGATGAAAATCACTTTCCTACTTTTTCATTCTTTTTAATACGTAACATCATATCAAAGGCTGATTTGTGGTAAATGTTGTAAAATGGTGCAAAGTCTTTTTGGGAAATACTGTACAAAAATGCTTAAAATACATTTGATAGCATGTTGACGGAATATGCAATCAATTTTACAAACCCAACACTAAAACTGTTTACTTTTGTTTTGTGACAGAATTAGGGTTTGGGCAAGGTATCATTAAATTTGTCATTCAAAGTGATTTTTTATCCAAATTCTAAGTCTTGGATACTTCCGACCATCAAAAAAATGCTTCCGACCGTATACGGAAAAAAATTTGTGACTACGAACCATGTCGTTGGTTAATAATTCAGCTAACAAAACAGATTAAAGCAGATAGGGACCAAATTTCACCTGGTGTCAAATTAAATTTGTCGGTACAGGTTGGGTTGATAGGGTAAATAAATGTATTACGACACACGCTTCTCCGATTTCATTTGAGCGCTATAATATTAACTGAATTTCTTATTATTTGGTAATCGATCACCATAACACATAACACAGTAAATCAACCGTGTTATTACCTAACAAATCTGTGCGCACTGCTAACAAGGACCGGAGAAATGTGCATTAGGGTTTACTTCATTAATGTTATTTATTATCATATTTTAATTGATACGAGTTTTGGGATTTATAATGGTTTTCATGAGATGATTTTTTGAAGGGATTTTTCCTTAGAATTTTTTTGGAATTGGCTCAAATTTATTTTTGTAGTTTTGTTTTTATTCGTTTTATTATTTATTAACGTCAGCATCAGTGCCGTGATAAGCATCCTTTAAAAAGATTGACGATAAAATGAGCGACTAAATGACCTCTGTTTTGTCTATGCAGAGAGCCTTTTAAATTTACTTAATCAACAACTTAAGTGCCGGAATTTTATTCTAGGAATCTTTGGACAGTCTATTTTTTTTGACCGCTCCCTGGTGCACGGATTGTGGAGATCCTAAGGATCCAGGACCATAAACAATTTTAGAATTTCATGAAAAATATATTTTTCACCGCACTTCAAGTTGCTAATTTTCAAGTTTCTTTCTGGACGCCTAAGAGCTCCGCGACCCATGTACTGGGAAAAACAGCATCCATTTCTAAATGGGTTAGGGTTTCTGACTGTATAATATTCTTCCTATCTTGAAATTTTTCCCAAATTCTGAAAAATGCATCGTGAAAGAGACGCAGTTTATTGTTTAGTAGTAGGAATATATTCAAAATTTTATATACATAGTAAGAACTGTTTATGTTCGTAATTGTACAATGATATAAATATAAAAATGTCAAAGACGATTGAATGATAATGGTTTTCTGTCTGATAGAGAAGTGACTATTACGCACACCTTTTCAATAGAAAAATGATATCCGATAGAGTCGGATTGACATGTTTAGTTTGACTTTATATACAGTGTTTCAAAAAAAATGCTACCCAAAACATTATTCACAATCGAATTTAAAATAATTTTCAAAATGAAATGATTTTTATACCAAACGAAAGAGAAAAACAAGGGCTTATAAAATCGCATTAAAATCTTAAATACTTCGGGAGTTAAAATAGATTTTAGACTGTAGACTTGAACTGCAATAAGAAAATTGAACTTGTTATAAAACAATTATTCACTGTTGATCGTTTCTGTACTTTGAGTCTATTTAGTTGATGTATTTGCATTAAAATATTTGTATGTAGATGTTTTGTATGAAACATGTCAACAATGTTTACAATAGAAAACAAATGAATCATGTATTGCGTCAATTTTGCCTTAGGGGATAATTCTGTGATACCTTATGAAAGAAAGTAACTTTGTTTGGTGATTTTTTGTCACTCGCTAATTGTTACTAAATACTTTATAATATATTTTTTGAAATGAAATTTTCGTCAACAACCAAAACATTTCTTCACTTTCAGCGGATGAAGTTTTCGCCTTGATCATGTTATGGATTGCGTGTTTAAATATATTGATTTTTAGTTTAAAAATATTTTTGCAACACAAGTGCGGCTTTCTCGTGCACTTTACAACAAACACTTGCTACATAGTGCAACATCTATTATTGCAATTCATGCATTATGCAAAAAAAGACATTTTTAATATTTTTGCGAAGACTGCTAAAGATTACTGACGCATTTAGTTGCCAATAAATTGTATTCTTACGGTAATCCACGGCCAACACTCAACACCTAACTAATTTTAAGGCTAGTTAGTTAGTACCGGACAAAAGTGACGACATTTTCCGGAGGTGACGAAATTTTGTCTGACGGAAAAAATTGTTCACCGAAATGTTTTATTGCTTTAAAACGGTATGGGCACTACGATTGGTTGTGATTTTAACTTGAAATTATTCTTCTGAAATATTTAATTTTCTTCAATTTAGTCTGACAAATCTTTTCCAACATTTTTTTGTCCGAAAAGGTATACGCCGAAGAAGTTTATACCCAACCCAAACTTTGTAAGCTAATGATTCCAATTTCTAAATTTGGAAATTCAATGTTTTGGTTCGAAGTTATAAACATTAATTGAAACTTCTCTGGATTTGCCGACACACTGTTTACTTTAAACCAATAGAGCATTTGTTCAGCACCCATTTTTAGATTGGATTTCACTTGGTTTATGTCTTTGTCATGGTAAAACAACGTATTGTTGTCAGCGTAGTTGCAAATAGAAGTTGTATTATACCATAATAATAAGTCATTGATAAAAAAGTTAAATAACAAAGGCCCAAGTATGGATCCTTGAGGAACACCTTGTTTAATCAATTTGTACAGACTAAATGTTAATCCAATCCTTACCCGTTGTTGTCGTTTTTCCAAATAGGAGCAAATTAGGTTTAATGATCTTTCATCTAAACCATAGGATTTTGGTTTTTCTAATAGAATGTTATGCGGTATGCAATCATAAGCCTTTGAAGTGTCCATGAGTACCATACCACCTATCCCCTTCCCATCAAGACATTTTTGGAGTTCTCTGATCGTTTCTAATAAGGCATATTATCGCCTTATTATCGAGTTGCTCATAGATAACTTTTTCAAATATTTTTGATAGTAAAGGCAATAAACTTATTGGTCTATAGTTAGTTTTGCTCCCTTTCTCCCTTTTTGAAGATTGGCACTATATCTGCCATTTTTAATTCACTCGGAAAGTACCGGTTTCAATGCATTTATTTATGAATTTAGTTAATGGTTCTAAAAGGACCACTGTTGATGATTTTAGAATTTGTGCAGGGATTGGTCCACTGGCTTTTTTATTTGTATTTAGTGAAACTATATGTTTAAGAATAGTTTCAGATGTCACTGGTTGAAATTTTGCTATTCCAGTGTTACAATTGTTTTTAATAAATTGAATGATTAAATGATTATTCATGTTTCCACCCCAGGATTCAATCTATTAGTGATTCGGTGATATTAACAAAATAATCATTTAGAATATTAGTGATTATCTCGTCATCTCTTACTAGTTTATCTCCCTAGCAACTAATATAGAATTCTCTCGTCATACGTTATGTTTTTTTCTCGGGTAAACTAATTGATCAGTTAATGGTTCGGTTAATTACTGATTTATTCCTCAATCATACCCATATCTATGTGGTATACAAACGTAGGATTTGATGACATAAATGCGAATCGAATACCGTCCAATTATACAGCGTTACGATGTTTTTTGCAGTATTGTACGCCTGCATGACATTATTGCTAATATCAAGTATTTGTTTTTTCCACTTCAACTTGAGGTTGATACTCTTTAATAAGTTCTGGTTCCAATCAATTTTGATTGGCTAAATGTGGAGTAGTGGAGGGTTTTATGTATCTTTAAATAACATTTTGATATCATCGATGATTTGAGGAGTTATCATAGCTCAAAACCGCCAAAAATAACTGTTTTCAAATCGTTTTTTTGATTTTTTGATCATCTGGTTTCAAGTCATGAGGTAATACTATCTTTTAATTTAAAGCTTTATATCAACAAAATTAAGTAACAAGAGGTTTTTCTAAAAGAAAGTGTAATTTTGAAAGCTATGGAATAGCTACTTTGAAATGGCTGATTTTCTAATGTGCAGAAAATTTTCTTCAGGTAAAAAGTGGTGGAACTCTGTAAATTACTTTTGTACTGTTTATGAACTCGATTTCACAGGAAATAAATGTTGTGATGGCAAAGCGAGTTTTGTGGGAAAGTTAATTCCTCGGATCGTTGAGATTTCAGGTTTTATAAAGCTAATTTTTTGTGTTGAGAAAAGTTTTAAAAGGAACAGGTACTATGAATTGCATTATGAGTTTAGCCTATAATCATAAACATGTAAAATCTAGAAGAGATTGGCGTTTGTCAAAAAAAGTTTTGAATTTGGGAGAAATACATGGGTTTACAAGAACTGAAATTTGAGGAAGACACCAAAGGTCACCTCCGCGGAATTATTCTTACGACATCCGAAACTGGCATGTTTAAACGCTCTTTTCCTTATCTCCCCTCGCAAGTGTGTTCAGAGTTTCTGTAGAAATTTTATTTAGAATTTAGAAGAACGATACATCGAGACAGATTTGATCAACCGAAAAAAACATGAGTTTTTACTATGGGAAACTCAAGTGAGGAGATATTGTTGTCTGAATTATGTCTCGCTTAGCCCTTTCAGCACCGTAGTTTCTTTAATTTTAGCTTCTCACACTAGAGTACCGAATAATCGCCCTTTCCCCCCATTATTCATTTTGCAAAATTCTCCAACCCCCCCCCCCCCCCTATTATAAATTTCAAAGACTTTTACAATTCAAATTCGAAACTAACTCGATTGGCGTACAGATCTGCACGAAATCCATTAAAAAAACGCATAAGAAACAAAAGAAATTCATCATGAAACTTGAATTCATATCCATATAATGTATCATGAGAGAAAACTTGTGAGCCTGGAAGTATAAGACAGCATTTTGTTCTTCCTTTATTATATTTGTACCGAAAGAAATTCTTGGGTTATTACCCCCCCCCCCCCCCACCCCGCGTCCGATTATCGGGTACTCTAGAGTACAAGGCTATTATTTGTTGCTGTTGGAAATAAAAAAAATATGTCAAGTTTGTTCTACTAGTTTTTAAGCTCTACAGTATCTTTTGAACGTGCTCAATTTTTATGCTTTGATCAAATTAACGTCAGCCGAAAAGATCGTTTCTGTATAAAAATAGCCTTTACAGCTTTAAGTTTTTGTGTCCATTTCATAGTTTTTTATCTGGCATCAAATTACTTTTCTTTTAACGTTTACATAACTTTGACGTACAAGATTTTATATGTGAATATATTGTTATAAGATCAAATGTTAAAGTCAGAAAATTAGATATGTCAAATTTTTTTTTGTCATACTCGATGACAAAGTAAGTAGAGAATTTATAGCGAAATTCTCTTGGCAAGCATAAAAACATCGAAAAGTTAACTGGACTGTGTGATGGGACGGTGTGGGTCTTATGCTTTTATTGGATATAAAACTCAGAGAAACAGCAAAAATTATGGGTAATCTATCAAAGAATATATTATTAAATACGGGAGATTGCACAGCACGTATTTAGATATGCATTTAGAATTGAAAAGCAATATGTTATCTTGTATATGTCATATTGCCGAGTTTAAAATTATGTAAAGAGGAAAATAAATACACTTTTATAAGAAGCAGATAAATAGATAGCTTCAATGTTTATATTTTTTGCTTGATTTGGCTTACAGTTGGCTCTCGTTATCTTGAACATGCGTTATCTCGAATGTCGCTCGAATGTCGCGCTATCTCGAACTTTTCTCCCGGTCCATTCAGCTGATTTCTGCGAAGGCAGCCAACGAGGTATTTTTTCAAAATATCTGTTCGGAGGGCATACCTTTGCTGGAAATTCGTATGTGTTCGGGAAAGAATATTCTCCTGGAAAATTA
>JAUBWS010075965.1:0-13202 GCA_032270445.1 Darlingtonia californica
ATGTCAAGTTGGTTTGATGAGTGGAATTGGTGCGCAAATGTTAGGGTAACTTTTGGACTGGCCGTAACTCGCCTGAGCTTCAATCTGGTCAAACATTATTACCTAGTTAGGGAACACAACTTAGCACAATTTATGACATGATCTTTAGACATTTTCTCGAAAAGCATTATTGAAATTGGAGAAAAAGTTTTAATTAGAGAAAATAACGTAGGTCAAGTGTGACATAAATTTAAAAATTCAATTCTTAAATTGGCGAAAACAGGCCACCATAATTTTGATTTAATGACTTTATTTTGAAGACATTTCTTTCACTTAAGCTCAAGAATGGTGTCTAAAATTCACAGTTTAGGAACACAGTGTGTTTCAGAAATGACGTCACAAACCAGTTTTCCACTAATATCTCAAATTTTCCAACTTTATCCAGCAATTTTCAATGTCTATAAAGTATGACTGTTCTTTTTATGTATATATGAAGCTTGTTGTATTAGGGTTCTTGATGGGAAAAGTTACGGTAAGTTTTGCACTGGCCGTCACACGGCTAAGTTGTCAATAAGTGCCCTAATTTTCAAAAGGTGATTCGCCTGACCATTAACAACATTTTTGTCTAATAAAATGTTCATTGAAAAATTAAGATTTCATCATTTTTACATTTCTTACAAGATCTTTACTACCCAGGAAAACTGTCCTGACTTTTCGTCTACATTTCAATATTACCGTTTTTTAGTATTTCTCGGTTATTGCGATTGATATTTTGTTATTGTCATATTCTAAGTTCGTGTGGTTGCTGTTATATGTACTCTCTAAATTGTGAGATAATGTTAGAGCTGTTTTGCAGTTTCTTTTTGCAAAATATTGGTGTGTAAGCAGTCAGGTTTTTTTTCATTCAAAGTCATTTCACTTGAAAAGTTGTATTGTTTGTATTTGTAATTTGTTAGATAGTAATCAGAACGGTAATTTTGTTCTTGTAAATGTTTATCATGTACAAACTATTTGAGTTTTTTAAATCATTTATGCCAATTCAAGTTTCTAAATTTATGTTTACGCATACGTCTTATATCCGTACAAAGTTGTTTTTGAATCATTAAGTTGTAATTTTCCATGTAAATGTTGCGTTTCTTGGCTACACTGGTTTTTACGATGGAAAGCAAAAGTAAAAATTTTGAAAAGTTAATACAAGTTATGTCAGTCCAGTTGGCACTTTGTGGTAAGTCCCTGAGGATCGTATGAATCAAGTGTCAGTCCAGTGCTATTAAATTTTCGAGTTTTTTTTAGTATCAAGGTTGTCTGCGGTCAATGGTTTTCTTGCGTTCAATGTTAAACTTGCTTTACTTGAAATTGTGCCTGTTCTCACGTATGAAAAAATTTTCATGAGCTCAAGGCAAATTTTCTCAAGGTTACCTAAATTCAGTATTGCCTTTGTCAAGTGAAGTAAATTCAAGACCAATTGCCTTCCAGTCAATTTTTAATCTCTTTCTAACTACTATACTACTATGATTATGCTGATAAAGTCATGGATGGTAACGTGTGGTAACAAATACTAAAGAAATGTGTACGAAAACCTACAGACTAGTTATTGATAAGATGAGAATATCGTCAATTTATTTGTTAAATCTAAGTCAATTATGTCATCGCAGTAGGGAAATTATTTGTTTCACGTAATTAAAATATTCTTTGGTTACATGTGCGTTAACGCCAATTTTGTAAATAATTTTACGTTTCTCAAGGTTTTCGTAGATTACATAGTTCTATCGATTTGTCGTGGCTACAATAGCGAGGTTTACAATACCCGCGACGTAAACATTACGCAGCTAGGTTAAAATTAATATGCTTTTCGAGTTACCAGCGGGACTATCAGTCAGTGTTTAATTTGCGTGTTGTTGCGTCGTAGATTTTCGTTTGCTTAACCTCGCTAATGACAGTTCGGTAAATCTTACTATCATTATGCTCCTTCTCGCCGATGGTTTTTATCGAACCCAGTAGTCTTTTAAAAGTGTCTGTCTACGGTTTGCGTAGTCGACCCTCGGGCTTCACGTAACCGTTTCTTCACAAGTGATCCACCCTAGTTCTTGATTTCTCTTACTAGCCACTTCCATAGCGAGTATACATCTTTTACACGAATATATATTTATAAGGACAAATTTGTGAACAACTCGCCAGTTTGAAGAAAACAAACAGATATTACAGTCGTATATACTATATTTTCTCTTGAGATCGTTATACTCATTATCAACCAACTCGAAAAAAATTGGAAATACGTTTATCAATCTTTTCATAAGACAAAAGATTGCTATACTCTAAGCAATTAACTGACTAAATCTTTTTCGAGTTTTAATTTCCTACAGATAGAAGTGCATGTAACAAGATCACGAATTTTATGAAAGTTGCTAATTAAGACCGAAGTAGGCCAAAATTTTTGACAGAGAACAAAGTGTCATGGTAGATCTCTTCAATATCTAACTTTGTTCAATTTTGTAAGTGGTTTGGTTAATCGTTTGTTGAAGTATGAGTGGAGTAAGTATTTGAAATTGAGAGCGCAGCGCGAAGTGCATCCTACTACTATTCCCACTCTCCTATTTTGAGATTTTAGATGTTTTACTTGTTGAAGTCAATACTCAACTCAACCTCAAATCCTTTTATCTTTGTATTCTGGAGGGGATATCTGTTTTTAATTAGTTTTTAAATTATTTTTTTTTATTGTTGGTTTATATTAGTTTTTGTAAAACTATGGACTAATACATCTGTGTTACCAACAAAAAATAAATTGCAAATAAAATAAATAAATAAAATAGTTGCTTTTTTATGCGCACGCGTCGTGTGCAGTATTTGTGAAATTGTTAAAGTCATTTTTGCTTTGGGGTACTGACCTTAGTGACGGATGGGGCCTGCCACTGAAGATTTCAAAATTGACCCTGTTAAAGACTGCTAAGAATGAAAAATTATACCCTGTGGGGAACTTTTTTTTGATAAATCTCCATCTAAACATAAAAAAATATACGCTACGAGAGACTTTTCACATAAAAACCCTGCATGGGACTGTTTTTTTTCGAATTTGCGACCCTCTGTGGAACTGGATGAGGTTAGGAAGGGTACCCTGAACAGCGGCACGTCCTGGGAACTTCTTAGTTTTCGAAATCGTAATTTTTGTAAAATTGTTTCAGTCATTTGCGTTATTTTAAATGCACGAGAGTTGTGTTTAGTATTTGATATCATAATTTTGGTAAAGTTGCTTTAGTCATTTGTGTTATTAAAAATGTTTGGGAGCAGTGTTTAGTATTTCAAATTGATTCGAAATTGTAATTTTGGTGAAGTTGTTTCAGTCATTTACGATATTAAAAATGTTTGGGAGTAGTGTTTAGCATTTCAAATTGTGATTTTTTTTTTAATTCATGTTTACTTTTTTCAAAGGCATGAGAGCAGCAGTATTTATTATTTGAAATCGTAATTTTGTGAATTTATTACATTCTTTTGCTTTTTTATAATTTTTTTTGTTTTTTCAAATGCATGGTAGTAGTGTTTATTAGTATTGAAATCGTAATTTCCACGAAGTTGTTTCAGTCATTTCTTTTTTTATGCACGAGAGTTTTATTTAGTATTCTAAATTGTAATTTTGGTGAAGTTGTTTCAGTCATTTGCGTTATTAAAAATGTTTGGGAGTAGTGTTTAGTATTTCAAATTGTGATTTTTGTGAAGTTGTCTTCAGTCATTTTTGCATTTTTACATGAGAGCAGTATTTAGTATTCAAAATCGTAATTTTGTGAATTTATTTCATTCTTTTGCTTTTCCTTAAGTGCATGGGAAATATTTGAAGTCGTAATTTTTGTGAAGTTGTTGTTACTCACTTTTGTTTTTCAAATGCATGGGAGTAGTGTTTATTAGTATTGAAATCGTAATTTCCACGAAGTTGTTTTTAGTCATTTTTTTTTTTGTGCGGGAGTTTTATTTAGTATTCTGAATTGTAATTTTGGTGAAGTTGTTTCAGTCATTTGCGTTATTAAAAATGTTTGGGAGTAGTGTTTAGTATTTCAAATTGTGATTTTTGTGAAGTTGTTTTAGTCATTTGCGTTATTAGAAATGTTTTGGAGTAGTGTTTAGTGCCTTAAATTGTAATTTTTGTGAAGTTGTCTTTAGTCATTTTTGCATTTTTGCACGAGAGCAGTATTTAGTATTCAAAGTCGTAATTTTGTGAATTTATTTCAGTCGTTTGCGTTTTTTAAATGTATGAGAAGTATTTGAAGTCGTAAGTTTTGTGGAGTTGTTTTCACTCACTTTTGTTTTTCAAATGCATTGGAGTAATGTATTTAGTATTTGAAATCGTAATTTTGAGAAGTTGTTTTCAGTCGTTTCTTTTTGTATGCATGAAAGCTGTATAAAGTATTCGAAATCGTCATTTTTGGTGATTATTCCAAAGTTGTAATTTTGGTTAAACACACGAGAGCAGTATTTAGTATTCGAAATCGTAATTTTGTGAAGTTGTTCTCAGTCACTTTGGTTTTTTAAAATGCATGAGAGAAGTATTCAGTATTCAAAATCGTAATTTTGTGAATTTATTTTGTGAAGTTGTCTGCGTTTTCGGTATACATGGGAAGTATCATTGAAATCGTAATTTTGTGAAGTTGTTTTCAGTCACTTTTGTTCTTTTAAGATTTGGCCTAAATTTTTCCATTACTTACATGATATTGCGGATCTTTTGAGCCTAAAGTGATTATTCTGAAATGAGTAGAAGCGGTGTGCACAAGTTACGGTAAATTTAAGACATGCCGTAACTCACCTGAGGTTTTAGTAGAATTCTTTAAGTCACGTCTGTTGATTCGGAAAGTAAGTAAGATTGGTCATTATGTGGCCTAGTATTTATGAATTGAGCCTACAACCCTGTGAGTTGGAGGCGAA
Organism: Darlingtonia californica; assembly: GCA_032270445.1. NCBI lineage: Eukaryota > Viridiplantae > Streptophyta > Magnoliopsida > Ericales > Sarraceniaceae > Darlingtonia > Darlingtonia californica. Next base: position 4,888 of record JAUBWS010075965.1, read on the forward strand.
TGCTTTGCCAATCGTGCTAACCGGCCTGTCTGTGGAGGAAGATGAGTACAGTTGTTTGTTGTTTTATGTACGTTTAAAACCGTGCTTGTTAGATGATTGTTTAAGTCGCTTTTAATTTCTAGAAACGAATGAGAGTAAAATTTGTTGTATAGTAGGTTGTGTACGTGCATACTAAACCGTATCATGGTTAGAGTTTTAGTCGCATTGGTTGGTTACTATGGAAGCCGAAAAGAGTCATCGAGATTTTTTTAAGCTATCGAGATTTGTTTTTTTAGCCTGTCGATATTTCTTTCTACCCGTCGAAATTTCTTTTAAGCTGTCGAGATTTATTTTTACCTGTCGAAAAAAACAGGTTAGGTTACGAATGAATATAAGAGTCGTTTTTCATCGTTTAGTTGTATATCTCATTCTATCGTCGTATTTTGGTCAATTTATGTTGTTTTGTGAACGTGTAAAGGTAATTTTTATAGTTTAGTTGTGCATGTTGTTTATCGAAAACCGTATTTTGGTTGAGTTGTTTCGGTTTTTTTGTTGCTATGGCTGAACGGAAATAGCATATTTTAATCTAGTACTACTATTCCTCTACCAACTGAGCTTCCGGTCAATTGTGTTGAATTGAACTCAGTTGAGAGGAACGTGGTTGAAGCGACGTTCCCCTTTACGCTACACCAACGGTTAGCAGAATATCAACGCGAACGGTGAGAATATGTCAAAAAAACGTGCTTCTGGTACCGTACCTTAGCTAGGTTGTTCTAGTCATTTTTATTTCGTCTAAAAAATAAAAATAATTTTTTATAGGCAAGTTGTGCATGTGCATTTGAACCGTATTTTGATCAAGTTGTTTTTAAATTGGCTTTGATGACTATCATGGAAAAAGTTACATTTCAAACTGTTTTTTAGTTTAGCTTTGTATAGTTACTTGTGCACGCAAAATCGTATTTTAGTCAAGTTGTTTAGTCAATTTTTTTTGCCTCTGTGGGAAGTAATCTTCATAATTCAGATGTGTATATGTGACTATAAAACCGTATTTTGGTGAAGTTGCTTTTGTAATTTTTGTTTCCTCTGTAGGACTAAAAGTATCTTTTATAGTTTAGTTGTACATGTGAATCTAAAGCCGTATTTTAGTCAAGTTGCTTTTGTAATTTTTGTCTCCTATGTAGGAATAAAAGTATTTTTGATAGTTTAGTTGTACATGTGAATCTAAAACCGTATTTTGGTCAAGTTGTTTTAGTAATTTTTACTGCCTCTGAAGGAATAAACGTATTTCTTATAGCGTAGAAGTGGACGTTAATCTAAAACCGTATTCTGGTCAAGTTGTTTTTGTAATTTTTGTCTTCTCTGTAGGAATAAAAGTATGTTTAGTTGTATATATTTATATATATATATATATTATATAGTTGTATGTGTGAATCTAAGACCGTAGTTTGGTCAAAGCTGTGGTTTTAGTCAATGTTGTTGCCTCTGAAGAAATAAAAATATCTCTTATAGTTTAGTTGTGTGTGTGAATCTAAAACCGTATTTTGGTCAAAGTTGTTTTAGTTAATTTAGTTGCCTCTGAAGAAAAATAAGTAATAATTATAGTTTAGTTGTGTGTGTAAATATAATACTGTATTTTGGTCAAATTGCTTTTGTAATGTTTTTCTCCTAGAAGGAATAAAAGTATTTATAGTTTAGTTGAGTATGTGAATCTAAAACCGTATTTTGGTCAAGTTCTTTTTGTAATATTTTTCTTCTTAGATAGAATGAAAGTATCTTTTATAGTTTAGTTGTATATGTGAATCTAAAACCATATTTTGGTCAGAGCTGTTGTTTTAGTCAATTTTGTTGCCTGTAAAGAAATAACAGTATTTTTCATAGCTTAGTTGTGTGTGTGTGAATTCAAAACCGTATTTTGGTCAAAGTTGTTTTAGTCAATTTTGTTGCCTCCGAAGAAAAAGAAGTATTATTTATAGTTTAGTTGTGTGTGTGAATCTAAAACCTTATCTTGGTCAAAGTTGTCTTAGTCATTTTGACTCCTCTGAAGGAAAGAATTTTTTATAGTTTAGTTGTGTGTGTAAATCTAAAACCGTATTTTAGTCAAACTTGTTTTAGTCAATTTTGTTGCCTCTGAAGGAATAAAAGTATTATCTATAGTTTAGTTGTGTGTGTGAATCTAGAACCTTATTTTTGTCAAAGCTGTTGTTTTCGTCATTTTTTGTTTGCCTCTGATGGATTGAAAGTATTTTTTATAGTTTAGTTGTGTGTGTAGATCTAAAACCGTATTTGTCGTATTAGTCAAGTTGCTTTCTAATATTTTTCTCTTTTGAAGGAATAAAAGTATTTTTTATAGTTTAGTTGTTAGTGTGTGTGCATTTAAAATTGTATTTTGTTCAAGGTTGTTTTAGTCAATTTTGTTGCCTCTGAAGAAAAAGAAGTATTAGTTATAGTTTAGTTGTGTGTGTTAATCTAAAACCGTATTTTGGTCAAGTTGTTTTATTCATTTTTGTTCCCTATGAATAAATGTTATTTATAATTTAGTTGTTTATTATGTGGATCTAAAACTGTATTTTGGTCAAGTTGTTTTAGTAATTTTTGTTGGCTCTGAAGGAATCAAAGTATTTTTAATAGTTTAGTTGTGTATGTGGATCTAAACCGTATTTTCGACAAGTTGATATTGTCATTTTTCTCTCCTCTGATATCATTTATAGTTTAGTTGTGTATGTGAATTTAACGTACGATTTTTTTTTCATTGCACTAATTTTTCCGACTAGCCCAACTTCTTAAATATTGCATAAACTTTAATAAATTTGGTATCATTGGAAAGATTTTGAAGAGTGAAACAATTTCATGAAACTTTTATTTGAAAAAAGAAGATTTGAAACTGAAGAAGATAAAAAAAGAAGAAAGTGACCTTTTTACTTAATATTTTTATGACTGAAACCTGAATCTTTTGCAATTTCAAATGTGAAAAAGTTTCTAAAAACCTTTTTTAAATGCATGGCTATGACTAGAAGTTTGGGGGGGGGGGGGGCAATTTTCATCAAAGAATAGCGAAAAACAGGGTTTTTACCTCCAACGATACCAAATATGTCACTTCTGTTGCTTATGAATGGTAAAGTGACGTTCTTCATAGTCAAAGATGAATATGTAAAATCATGTTTCCGTCAATTTGTTCCTGACACTTTTGTTGCATGTGAATGATAAAGTGGCATTCTCCATAGTCAAAGATAAATATTTAAAATTATAGTTCCTTCAATTTGTTCCTGACACTTTTGTTACCTATAAATGGTAGTGAAGTTCTTCATAGTCAGAGATAAATATTTAAAATTATGTTTCCGTCAATTTGTTCTGTCACTTTTGTTGCTTGTGAATGATAAAGTGGCCTTCTTCATAGTGAAAGATAAATATTTAAAATCAATTTTCCGTCAATTTCTTCCTGTCATTTTTGTTTCTTTTGGATGATAAAGTGACGTTGTTCATAGTCAAAGAAAAATATTTAAAATTATGTTTCCGTCAATTTGTTCCTGTCACTTTTGTTACCTATAAATGGTAGTGAAGCTCTCAAGAGTTTAGGGTAAGTAAACTCTGCGACCCCCCCCCCCCCCCCTGGGTTAATATGCGCGCGGTCTTACATCAGGGTAAGTATCTCCTTAATAAAAAATCCGACGAACTTGAAACTTTTTGACTTTTAATAAAGTTCTATTGGACAAATTTTTAGATGTTTATATTGTTTACTTATATAATGGTGCTTAATTATTGAGCCCAAGGTGAGAAATGTGACCTATTTTACTGTAAATTCATCAAAATGTTAACAGCTTATAACTTTTGATAGAATAAAGGTATTGTTATGAAACTTTGGAAATAGTAAGATATTACTAAAAGAAATGTATTGAGGATATGAATTTTGCATATGACGTCAAATTTTCAAAATGCTATACACAATTTAAGACAATAATTTTTATTGCAGACTAACTTCATACCACAGATTGTTTATGATATTATGGAGTAAATTCTGATGTCAATGATAAATTTTATGATGACGCGATATTTTTAAAATTGCGCCTTAAAATTATCTAAGAATGTAGCCTTCTACTAATCAAAACAGACGATTTTGAAATCTTCTCTCTAGCCTGAAAAATTGCTCTGAAAATACTGTACTGCAAAATCAGCATTTCAAAAAAGCAGCAGTTTACTATGGCAAATATTGTCATGTTATTGTCATTTTTCAAAACCTTACATGTCAGAGTACCTACTTGCCAATTTTCAAAGTTCTAACATTTCTTCTTTAACATTTCTTTATCATTTAGTCAAACTTTTATATTTCTATGAGATCAACTTATTACCTATAAGCGTCAACTTGTAGCACGACAGTGTACTGTTCAGGTAATTGTTTGGCTAACTTTGTTAAAGTTTTGTGACATTCGATAATAATAACTAAACCAAACTTATTTTACAAAACGATACTTGTTCAATATGTTCAAGCCAGTTTTGTTGCTCGAAATTTATTTTGTTGAATTATTTTTGTCAATAAGTAAACCATAATTTGGTCAAATCATTTTGTCAATTGCGTTAAATTACGTTAAATTATCAGTTAGTCCCTAACAGGGTATCCAATTTGAAATCTCCAGTGGTAGGTCCGTGCCCGCCACTAAGGTCTGTTGATCACCTCTCCCGAAGTGTCAACAGATAAATTTGTCATCATACAATGCAATAACCAACTACAATCAGAAGCAAAAATTTATGAGACTGAAGCTTTTTATGGTCAGTGCTAAACTTCCTCTCTCAGGCAATGTTGGCAATCTGATTTTGTTCCAATATCAATACCAAAATGATTAAGCAACATTGATAGAAAGAGAGAAGTAAAAAACTTATCTTGTTGATCAATCTCATATATTTTGGTCCTGGTTGTAGGAATCAATTAGTCATTTGAATAGTAAGTTAAATTGATGGTTTAGTCAGATGTTAATTGTGAATTGGGTTTGGTTGTACTGTTATAAATTGTAAATCGCGTGCATTGGAGTCATTGTTCATAATTTAGCAAAATTAATGTGTAGATGTGCAGCTATAATTCTTTGGGAGTAACGATGAAGTCATTTTTAATCAATTTCTTTTTCAAATGCACGAGAATGGTTTTAGTCGTAGTTTAGTCAAATGTGCAATAAAAAATCGTGCTTCGGTCAAATTGTTTTATTTAATTGTGTTTCAACAGTATTTTTAAATAAGTAAGATGTGTACTCCAAAAGTGTACTTTAGTCAGCTCGGTCTAGTAAGTTCTGTTCTTTCATTGAAAGTTTTCACAACTTTGTCAACTGTCTATCTGAGCGCTGTAAGTTTGGTTAAGTGTAGCAAACAATTTTGTGATGCAGGGAAGGATCCAGAGCTAAAAATTTTCGTGGAATTGGTATCTGTTAAATATGGATAATAAGAGTAGGCCACATGTTTATGTTAAGGTCCCTTTTGCACTTCTATTAATATTAATTCAATAAACGTGACACAACCAAAACAACAAGTCACTTACGAAATGGCCGAAAGTTGTCTTCAACAGAAATATAAAAACATGGCGCCGAATTCGTAGCGGTGTGTATTTTTGTAAAAATGTCTGTTTTTGAAAAGCTTTTAACTTTTAACCATATTGTTATCCAAATAAAGTCTTTATGCCAATACACAGTTTATTTTCTCCTCTTTATATATGTAATTTTGATACTGACAAAATTATAAATTCTAGTGTCAAAGTTCCTCAACGTCAAAACAAAACAAAATTTTGAGACTCAATGTGGCGGCCACGGTTAGAGCTATGAACTTCATTTGTATCTTTGAAAGGTAGATATTTCAAAGTAGATTTATGAACCACGTGAACAAAACCACCCAAGTTGCCCTGAGTTGCTAGATTTCCAAAAAACTGTTTTTGGGTTTGCTTTCCCATTATTTTAGCGCATATAAATTTTTTATCAAAAATTCTTATTTTTGTTCACCAGGGTCTCAATACTATGGTAATTTAGCTTTTAAGATATAAATCAAGATTTATTCACAATTGTTGGTCGCCGTAATTCTATTCAATTATGCATGTTAACCCCTAGATAAAAAAGCTCTCTAACGGAGACCAGACGCCATCTTGCAAGCCAATTTCCACGAAGTGGAAGGGGTAAACCATGCTAATCGCGAACATTTTCGTTCTCACTGTAAAATCGATAATCTGTTTGAAGTCTGTTTAATTTATGTCTATGTTGGAAAGATTTTGATTTTGTTGTGTTTGGCTTTGTAGATGTTTTAAAGGAATGGAGTGGAACTAATGGGTGATCAACTCTAAGTTTCGAAAAACTAATAATAACTTAGTGTCAGACACTCTTACAGCGTTAATGGTAGCTAATGAAGAAATGAAGTTAATTATTGAGTTTTTCCAAGACGAGGATACTACGTTTATACTGGGGATATAATTCAGCATACTTCCGTCTCGCTTTTAGACTGATTTTGTCTTAACAAACTCCAAAACATAATTTTCCAATTATCAGCTCTTTACATTATTTCGATCAATAGTCAATTGCCATAACTTAGGTGTAGGTTACACGTGTGATTTCAGGCCGGTCTGAAATTCCCTCCGGTCTGAGTTCATTATGGTCTCCTCACAAACCCAACATGTTGTATACACGTGTTAACCGAAATGAAATTTCACTCCGGTCTTATCTCAGACCTGGCTAAAAAAACGCGTAACCGCGACTTTCTATATAGTCCGGTGTGAAAAGCATATTTTCAAGATTTTTGTACATACATCATGCAGAAAGTTTTATTTCAGACCGGCCCCGAAATAAAACAGTTGTGTAACCTAAAAAAAATCATTTCGGTCTGAATTTTATTCCACTTGTGTGTAATTGGCCCCTTATTAAGTTGAAAACGAGGCCTGGCATGCAAAAATTAATACCGGGAAAGGTGTATTAAGATAAACTAACCTTCGGAATTTTCGGAAACACAAGTTTCTAAAGAAGCAGAGGTCGTTGTCGGTGATAGATTTTCCATGCTTTCATCTCCTTCTTCTTCTCCATCTGACTTGATGCGTATACCAAGTATATCTTCAATGTTGTATGAAGTACGCGGTCTTTTCCTCTCCGATGATGAAAAATTCATGTTTCTAAAATTAAAGAGTACCCTATTTTGAATATTTTGAAGTATCAATTCTTTAATTCTTTGATTGTCAGAATATTTCCAAATTTAATAATCTTTGGGCATATTTGTCGACTGAGGCTCTAAGAACCCGAATAAACGGGGGAGAGTTGGAAAATTCAGTAAAATTTAATAAGCGGGGAGTAAAGGGGAGTGGGGAGGGGGGGGGGTGTAGGAATAAGCGGGGTGAGGGGTCTGACAACTTAGCATTCTTGGAGGTAGGGGTCCATTAGGGGATAGTTGTTTTTTCATCCCTAATTTACGCCTATGTATATGAATCCACAATTTATGAAACTAGACAACTTATTCAACAAATTTGTCATTAAAACAATGTACAAATCTTTTATGTTTTACGGAGTAACTTACAAAGAAATCAAAAAATTGATACGGGAAAGGGGGGATACTCCCAAAAGCATTCATTAAGAATTAATTCAAGGCTGGAGTAATACAAGGTGTCTCAAAAAATGTAGCTTTTCCTTTGTTTTAATTTGTAGTGCTGACATTTTCTACAAATATACACCCTAATGAAAATTTAAGATTTCCAAAGAGATATGGATCGGGTAATAGTTGTAAGGAAAGAAAGCAAGGCGCAGGAAAGCGATGATAATCAGAAATAAACATATAAAGACAGTTAATTAAACTGAACTGCAGAGGAAAAATGAACCGGAAAGAATAGATGAAGCTACTCAATGGAGTTGAAACTAGCTCGAAGTAAGTTAAGCCCAGAAACCGAGGGGTAAAGCATTCAAAAATAAGGTGTACGATATTTTTTGACTTTTTGCGTGATGTTGTTGTGATTTTTTTGTGATTATTCGGCCGAAATCTTTGTGATTTTTTATTATTTTTCTAATTTTTTTGAGAAGTGTACGAGATTTTATTGAGTAATTTACTCTTCGCCAGAAACTGTCAATATAAGAATGAAAATTTACTATCACACTAATTCAATATAGCTTTGCGGAAACAGACAGCATTTGTACAAGTTTATACTTAGTTGAACCCCATAAAAAACTCTTCTGAAATGTCCTCTTTCAAAGTGTAAGTAAACATGATTTTACTGTAACAACAAAAAAGCGAAAAACTTACTGGTCGAACGGTTGATTGATGTCTTCTCCTTCAACACCATAGTTTCTCAATTCATTTACCATTTTCTCAATTCAAAACAGTTGTCTTGAAGCAAGATG
>JAUBWS010075976.1:0-13199 GCA_032270445.1 Darlingtonia californica
TTTTACTCTTTAATTAGCGGACAAAATACAAAAATAAAAAATAATCAGTTTTTCAATTGTTTTTATTTCAAATATTATTAGCAGTTTGAGAAAAGTAACATTAGTGTTTTCTTGACCTCTTGAAAAAAGTCCATTTCAACAAAAATTATGGTACATATGTACTGTACTTTCGCTTTGAAACCAGTGTTTTTTCTAGACGATTAAGATTTTCCAAGATATCTGGCAAAGGATCTAGTGCTAACTTATTAAAAACCGCTTGTGGAGGAATTTGACCTTTAGTCATGTGACGATCACATGTAAAACAAATATATTCACACTCATCAAAAGATTTTATGCGTTGAAATAACTCGGCTTGCAATTCAGAATCATGATGATCCATTAATATCTTCACAGATCTTTTATAAAGACACCTATTACAAACATTGCAAATATAATAAGGTCCTTCCTTGATGGCATTTTTAAAAGCAAAAATTCTATCAATTTTTTCTTGTCTTTGTCTTGATTCCCTCATTCTCTTACTATTATCTTGTTTAGCTTTGACTGTTGATTTGCGTTTCCGACATCTATCTTTCTCAATACTACTTTTTTTACGTTCACAACGTTTTTTCTTTCAATTTCACTTCTGTTTTTTAAACGAGCTGTTTTTAATGTTTACAACATTTTCAAATCTAAATTGTTTGGATTTTCAATTTGAACATTAACATATTGTACTTCAAACTGAACAGTCTCTCCTTCTAACAGATAAACTGCTAACATATGCTCTTTCAAAGATTTTCTAGTTGAGAGCTTTATTGCTACTGCTGCTCCACCTTCAGAAATTCTACCATTGGAGTCACTATGAGAATCATACAACAAGTAATGTCTTGTTGTCCATGTGACAAACATACAAATTCCTTTAAGAATCAAATTCAAGTGGTATTTGTGCAGGTAGCTCGTCCAATGCTTAGTAAGTGCCACGTGGTACATTTCGACTTTTATATACAGAATCACCGTTTACAGTAATATAATCAATATCGTTACAATTCCAATTACCTTGGCTCTTGATTAAAGTAAAAGCTACAGAGAATAATGAACAACAAGTACATTGTGTCCCTGCAGTTTCACCAAATCGTTCATTGCCTTGGTGAAAGGAACCTCGAACATCTTTCAGGATATTTATATTTGACATAATGAACTTTAATATTTCCTTTAAAAGTACCTCTTTATAACTTTAAAACCTTTCTAGTCCTTAGAAAGGTTGAAACACTTGTTAGTCCTTAACAAATGTTGTTCCCAGGCAGTCTTTACCTGAGCTAAATAAAAATATATCTTTCTAGTCTGAAGAAAGATAGAACACCTGTTAGTCTGTAGCAAATGTTGTTCCTAGATAGTCTTTATCTGAACAAAATTTAGAATTTTAATGAAAAACAAGAATATCGAAGTTTGATTGCAATGATATACACAGATAAATGTAGTAAACACAAAAATCTTCCAGAAACTTCCTTCTTCCTTCGCCAGGAAACTTTCATCTAGGTTGTACATCAAGACACCACGAACACGGGCTAGATTAGCTCGACACGCCCAGGGCGGCACGAATTACTTCTTAACTGCCAAGGGCGCGCGTCACACAAGAAGGAGGGTGTAAAAAATTGACGAATTTTGGGGAGGAACACAGGCCAATCTTAATACGTCGAGCTTAGCTCTTCCGTAACAAGCGTTTCTATAGAAAACTTGAATAATGCGAAATAGGACCTTTCTCTAAGAGTACCTGACAAATCTTTTTGGACTGAAAAACCCCTACGTAGAGCTTTGCGACCATGTAATGCCTCAGACAGTATCTTAAAATCTGGGTCCATTTCCTTTGAAATGCCCATATATTGACTCTCTAAGCTCCAACACAGGAGATTCATCTGACTGGGAAATTCTTCCGGGATGGGGGGGGGGGGGGGGTACTGACCTTAGAAGAGGACGGGGACCGAGTCGCTGGAGATTTCAAAATGGATCCTGTCAGGGACTGCGAAAATGTGAGAAAAGTATACCCTGTGATGGACATTTTTTCGATAAATTTCATGTAAACTTGAAAAAATTTACCCAAAGCGGAACGTTTTACATAAAAACCCTACCTGAAACTAAATTAAACTGAAATTGGTCGGAACGTTTTACATAAAAACCCTACCTGGGACTGGTTTTTGCGGATTTCGTGACCCTGTGTGGGACTCAATAAGGTGAAAAAGGGTACCTTGAATAGCGGCACGTCCCCGTACCCGATTTTGTTTAAGTTCAGGTGTTTAGTGAAAGAGGGTTAAACTGAAATTGGTGAATCTGAAATTGGTTAAACTGCAATTGGTTGGTGATAAAAAAGGCCCTTGGTTTGCTTTTCTTTTTGCTAATTTCTGTACCTCGATCTATTTTTAAAGGAAATCAAAAGTCAAAATTAATGGATTCAATTGGGTATTTCTTTGAAAGTGTTTGTTTCAAAAGCTTAGAAGACCTTCAAAAAGATTTTGAACTGGATGAAAACGTACTGCTACCAAAACAGAAGGAATATTTTAACACGTATGTTTTAACGTACTTTCTAAATTTTGTCTGAATCAAATCTGAGTAATTTGACTTTTATGTTGGTATAGCTTTTCCACAGTAAGTCTTCAAATCGCTCAATTTTTGTCAGATTTTGTGGAAATTAAAATTCAAACAACAGTTCAAATTCTTACAATAATTGCAAAAAGTCGCGTTTTCTTTTCGGACGAAGGGACTTTTTATATACACTCTGTACGCCAAAGTCTATTTCATCCGTTATCCGCCGGTGCCAGCATTTTTGCCATTTTCTGTAATATGCATTTCGTGAAAGTTATGTAGTGTCTTTCATAATTTTGGCATTTGTCAGGTATGGCTATATTTTAATCTAATATTAAAACAGACGTTTCATTAACTCTTAGCTTAAAATGTACCGTTATCGTTCGTGTCATCAACTTCTTATCTATAACATTATTCGATGGTTATTGGTCGGAAAAATCTGCAGCTGCAACCACGAGCGATGTTGAAGCGATTTTCACGGGGAAATGTTTTCGATTGATTACGATGTGTATGCTAAAACCATCAGCAGTCGGTTTCAACATCTCTGATAAAAAAGTGTTGGCAAAGTTACCAGAAGAAGTAAGTCTTCCTTGAAGTTTCATGAACAGTCGAGTCTGTCTGGATGAGTCTCATGGAAACAACAGAAAATATTGTTTGCGGCTCGTTGTTGCTTTTTTTTAGAGTCCAAGTTTCGGAATAGTGTCAAACCAATACCCCCATTATTGCCAAGCCTTTGCTTACATACATCTTGTGCAAAATGTAAAATATTGCTCCGTGTTACTTAATTCCAAATGTAAATTTCGGAATGCTGTTGCAACATCACCTCGTTTATATCCTTCGACTACACCGTATTTTTGGATAGATTCTAAATAAAAAACTAAGAAATTTTTAAGCATCTCTCAAACTTTCAACTTGAATATCTTTACATTGGAACGAGATAAAGTAGTCGAGGTTGGTATCAATTTTGTGATCTGTAAACATGGCTTCAATTTTGACAGTTGATTTTCACTTGTTCTGGAGTTATAAGAATTCCAACCACTAATTTTGGACGCGCGCGCCCCATGGAGTATAAGCAGTGGTCAAAATACTGTTCTGTCGACGGCAATTACCGACAAAATTTTGCACATGACCGACAAAAATATAAATGGAAAACTCAAAATTTACCGATCAGATATCAGAATGTCTTTGGTTTTTGGAATATATTTAGATATTCTTTTTATGTAGATACAAAGAGACGCTGTTTTACGTAGAGCGTTTTTTCCTTAACAAATTTTCGTGCAATTATGTCCATACTGTTTTTAGAACGTTCCCTCTATCCTTCTCAGTCCTCCATCGCCCTAGGAATATCTTCCGAGCGAAGTCCGGTGTCATCCACAAGCTGGTCGATGAAAGTGCGCTGAGGTTTTCCACTTGATCTTTTACCATGCCTTGAATCCCAGGAGAGGACATCACTCGCAAGTTCTTCTTTATTCCTCCACAGATGTCAGGCCAGTGTCATTCTTCTTTTTCTGATATCCGTGGAAACGAGAGGCAGATGACCGTAAAGACGTTTAACATTAATAACTCCTCATAACCACTTAAATCGGCAATAAACGAATCAAAATGACCATAAAACTTCTCTGTACATTCATTTTCAGATACAAACGTTCACGAAGGGTATTGTCCAGTTCGGTCAGAGTGATACCAAGCAATTGTACCAGGACACAGTTATAAAAGTTCTCAGCGAAAAGCAATTTGATTTGGAATCTTACCTGCCGTTAGATCTTAGTCGAAGTATGGACGTCAGTCAAACGCTCGAACTGATTCAAATATTATCAGGAATGATGCTCTTACACCAGATGGGTATTCTGGAAAAAGTGATACAGGAACAGGTAAGATTGCTGTTTGAATCCACATGGCCCAGTGGGAAAGACTTGTAAGAACCCTATTTGGAGGAATGTTTTTCTACGCAATCCTTCGTGCCGTTTGAATAGAAAAGCGCTCCTCCACATGGGGTTTTCACGAATTTACCCACTGGGGCTTCTTTGTAGGTGTTTCACAAGGTAGACTGGTACTATAGCCAATAATATAAGTATACACTTGCGAGAGTGAAATTCGCACCCGTGTAGATGTGTCGCGAACATTGAGCCAGTGATGTCTAGTAAGTGGACGTCGTGCCGAAACGAAGTGGTTCGAATAGAAAATAATGAGGAATCGTGCACATGCGCAGTAGCCATTATCAAAAATAAAAATCGTAACAATAAATAATGGAAAGAGCCAATCAACCTGTTTCGCTTTACATACAAAAACCAATCAGCGTGACATACATATATTGGTTCGTATTATATTGATACAAATTTTACTTTAACATTGATAAACGATTGAGATTTATTATTCATAGCTACTAGTATTCCAAATCCCTCAGTTCCGATCCAGTGCCGATAGACCAAGTGTAAAGCCAAAAAGCTCGGAAATGGTCCACGGGGTAGTCTATAATTTAAAGACTGGTAAAGATATATATTTGACTTTGAAAATCGTCTTGAATCTTAAAGTTTTGCATTTCGATTTTATTTCGGGCGAAATGTTGCTTTTGTTTTAGCATTTTAGTAATAAACCTTAGACACGTAACGCCTGTAATTATATTGAGGGTGAGATTTGAGACTAGATATTTAGCAATGTTAGAATGCAATTGAGTTGTGGAGAGCCGAGCATACCTAATGAATGGGTTTGACTTTTATAACGATGTATTTAAAAAGAGAAAGAAGATCATGACATGATTAACTTCAATGTAAGCTTAATTGAGCCAAAACTGAAAACTTTGTATGTTTATAAAAACGCAGCCAGGAAAAACTTACAATTCGCTAAGCTTAGCAAGCGAGGCGTTTGAAATTGAATAGAGTAAGGCCATATTTTTTGCCAATAAAAATTTATTTTCAAAAATAGTTCGGAAAATGTTCAAACTTGATTTTTGCAAGAACCTTAAAAAATCCTAAAAATCCCACGTAAAAGTACAATTTTGAGTGTACAGTTTTTCGCGAGCTTTCAAATGTTATTGATATTTTTTTAATTTTGTGAAATAAAAAAATTGGTATATTTCTTTCTCTGTTCAGATCCACAACAAACTTTATATATTATGTCGACACAGAAATGAATTTGGAGGTTGCTTTAAATAATTTAAAGATGGCTAATAAAGAAATATTGATTCAACATTTAACAAAGAAGGCTTTTAGAGCAAAAATAGAAATCTTCACATAATGTCCAGATTTGTGACCATCCAGCTACCTGACTACTACTAGTAACTATGAAAACCCGCATTAACCCTTAGAACGCACTCAACATCAACATCAAAATGATCAAATTTTCCAGGGATTTTTTAAATATTTCTCACAATTTGAACTTTAAATTTTAGAACATTGCAACGAGAGAAACTATTAACTTTGGTATGGAAAGAAAGCTAATTTTGCAGGCTTTCAGAAAATACCTAAATTAATCCGGATTATTTTCAAGCATTTAGAAGCTATATGCCTTCAAAGGCATAAGGGTTAAAAAAAGTATGGATTGTACAATGAAAACCAAGAAACGACCAGTCGCCATGGTTTTTCACTACGAAGCCGACAAGGTATACCTTGTTACCTTGTCGGCCCAAAAAAATGTCGGCTTGAAATTCCGGAGGTGGCAATCCTAACGCAGACATAGTATTAGGCTAAAAATACCACGGCTTTTAAACATCATATTTAATGCAACAAGTCACGCAATCTTGATATGAAACAATGATTCAAACCTAGAGGGAGAACTCGTTAAAAAAAACCCATGTGGGTGAGTGCATTTCTCTTTAGAAGGTACGCAGGGTTTTTCCCCGCTAGGAGGATAGAACATTTCGTCACTTTAGGCAGACGAAAAATGTAGACTGAAATTGTTTTGGCGATAAAGTGCAGTTTTGTAGACTGCTCTACTTCAACTGTTTCAAAGTGGTACGATACGGTAGACTTTGATGTAGTAAAAAGAATTTTTGTCTAAAATCGTCTTTTCTAAATCGTCTTTACATTCGTCCTATTATTCGTCCTTGAAATCGTCCAGAGGTCGAAAATTCGTTCCAAAATAATACTAAAAGCGTCCTAGAAATCGTCCCGAAATCGTCCTGTTAAATTTGTCTTAAAAGTCGTCTTTTATAAATCGTCTTTTCAAATTGCCTTTTAAAATATCTAAAAATCGTCTTTTAAAAGCCGTCTCATTAGATGCGTCCCACAATCGTTCTGAAACTTCGTCACTTTCACGTATCAAGTAAGTATTGAAAACAGACTTACAGAGGATTTATTTCGCGTTATTTTCATACTTACCTTTTTTAATTGATTTAGTATTGTTTGAAGTCTGTTTCGGTTTCACCTAGATTTATGAAATTCAGATAGCTTCTTTTAGTTCAGCAAAAAGTTTTTTTTATATTAATTGGAATATTTACAAAATTAATAATAATCAGCAATATCTACCAACGATACTGAAGTTAATGTTACGATTAATGTTACGTTTAAGGACGTAAGTTAAAGTTCAAATTCATGTATTCTACTGATTATTTTCATGGGGTTATGATATTCTCTTAAGGTGTGTCAATACGATTAGATTGTGCTGTCCTCATGGGGATATGCTTTTCTATGAGATGAATTTTTACTGGGCATGACTCTATTCTCTAGGGGAATTCCATTCTCATGAAACGGTGTTTTCTCTTGGGGTGTGCCATTCTCATCAGATGTTTATTCACTGGGCATGACTCTATTCTCTTGGAGTTTGCCATTCTCATGAGATGATGTTTCACTGGGCATGACTCTATTCCTATTGGATGTGCCATTCTTATGAGATGATCTTTTATTAGGTATGATTTTATTCTCTTGTGGTGTGCCATTCTCATTAGATGTTGTTTCACTGGGTATGACTCTATTCTTTTGGGGTGTGCCATTCTCATGAGATGATGTTTCACTGGGCATTATTCTATCATGTATAACCTTGTACGCGTTCTTGAAGAACGTGCGGGCTTTGCGATTTTTAATAAAGAAGGCACACGCGTTCAAGATTCCATTGATATTTGGGATGTAAAATAAAGCGAACGATATGACGCTGAAGGTACCTCGACTGAAATATTTCTTGGCTAGACTGGTGCTTAACTGGTAGACGACTATGGGCACGTACATTATGAAGAAGATGACCAAGTAAGTGGCCGCCATCTTTGTCACGCTCTCTGATTCACGATGTGTGGTGGTTTGTCGTATTTGTTGCTGGTGTCGTAGTAACTTTCGAATGGAGAAGACATAAAGCACCACAGTCGCGCTTAGAATGATGAAATTCAGTGGACTGTTAAATTTTGAGCCATTGGTTTGACCATAAAGTGCAGGCCCTGCCCAACTCAGTACTGTCTGTATGATCACCATAACGAGGAGTGTAAATACAGCTGCTTTGTATCTCTTAGCATTGAAAACATCAAGATATCTGTGAGAGTAACTGATTCGAAGGTAACGATCTAGCGCGATCAAACTAAACATGTATGCAGATCCGTAAGCTGGAAAATGGACGACTCCATGCATAATCTGTTCCATCTGGCAGGTGATCTTCTCTTGCATTATAACAAAAATGGAATACCAAGAATTGCTTATCAAGGCATTGCATATATCAGCCACTGATGCAAAGAGTATCAAGCGGGATGACTGATTCTGCCATTGCCCTGTCTTCAAAATTATGTAGGCTTCAAGTAGATTTACCATGAAAGCAATCACTCCGATACAAATGAAGGCATTCGACATTGATTTTCGTAAACTTGTTTCTACATTTACGATATAGTCAAAAACCACCAAGCATATTTCCGCTGCAAATGTTTCATTCATTTCTCTGTGTGTATGCTTTTACGGAATAATAGTAAATTCGTTTTTGATTTATTAATGTGAATCGGGCTGCCAGGTCAGCTTGATTCGAAATCACGCCCTGTTTCATATTTAAATGATTTTTGGTATGTGTTGAATATTTAAATATGTTTTAAAATAAAAATTTTGTAATCTTAGTAATGGAAAATCTGAAACTTAACGAGAACAATACCTAGTGGGCGAAATCCTGAAAAACCCATGCGGAGGAGTATTTTATATTTAAAAGGCACGTAGGGCTGTAAAACACTCCCTTACATGGGATTTTTACTAGTTTTGCCCGCTGGGTCAAGACTTTCAAACTGCTCAAAAAGATGTTTTTTGGATATATTTTAAATACGGCAGATGATTTATTCATTAAGCGGTGTCTGAAGTGCTACTTTATTTTACCGAGATAACACTCGATGTTTTTCATATCGCGGGCGACGAGGGGAAGTAGTAATATTTAACATTAACACATGCTTTTCAATAAGATGCGATCGATTTAACACTCAGTACGGTGTTCGTTAAAACATTGAAGGTGATCTAGAAAATTGCTGTCGTTATAACTAATTCTTTTAAACTGTGTGTTAAATAATATTGGGCTTTTCCAGAAGAAATTTGTTCACCCTATGTTGAGGATATCGGACTTACACGAAAAATAACAAGACCCCCTGGATGTCCAAAAAAAGTACTTTAACCCCCTGGATTTGTCCTATTTTTGCATTGAGACCCCTTGGACATCCACTTTTGTCAATTTTTACAAGTGAGACCCCCTGGAAATCTGCTTTTCAGCAAAGCATCACCCACTGGATGTCCACAATTTGTGACAGTGAGACCCCCTGGACGTTCGATATCCTCAACATAGGGTATACAGTTTTTTTCTGGAAAAGCCCATTAACGAGAGTGATTCGCGCTCATATTTTTCTTCACGAGTGCTTTTTTATACTTCTCATTCATATTTCTTTCGTAAACGTTCTCAACCGATTTCTCATTAGAAAACGGTGCAAAAAAATGTCTTAGTTACATATAGTCTATCTTTCAATTCCCGCACACTAAAGTTTTCTATAGAAAAACCTATAATTTTTTTTCGAACAATCGAGACAAATTTGTTCAGATGCCTCGTTCTTCCAAACATATTTAACAAACTTTGCTACGGGAAACTTTAGTGTGCGGGTTTTGAAAGATCTCTTAAGAGTAATTTCCTCTTCCCAGTAGGCAAAATCATGAAAAAACCCATGTGAAGGAGTGTTCCGCGTGCGGTTTAAAAAGAAAATCCCTTCTCCATATAGGGTTTTTACTAATTTTGCCCACTGGGTTAACTATAATTCCTCTTATTTGTGCATTCACATCGAGTGGCCGGTTAATATTAATATCTAAGTGATAAATATTTAAGTGACCGACAGTGCTGTGATTTTCTGTCCTCGTTTAGGATAAAGAGCTTAGTTGACAATATCGCGGATAGACTACTCACACTACTCACTCAATGCGGATATATAGCTGCAAAAAATATTCAATTTTAAGTTGAGCTGTCAAAATTTTTTCGAAATCTGAAAATAGAAATTTAAACTTCTTTCCTCACCCTTGGTTGGACCTAAACTTGGAAATCCAGAATTTCAATCCATTTAATGACTGTTGATTTTGCATGGTGCTATGAGGTGTTTCCAGAAAGGCAGGGCCCTCATTGATAACACATCTGGAAGAAGCGAAGAGGCTTTGCTGGGTAAAAAATCGCATCACTATTTTGTAACAAGGGGAAGAACCTTAAGGGAGAAAATTTCGCGGGAAGAAATCTTCACGGACCTTATTTTCGGGATTGGCCACATAAAAATTAGCGAGTTTTACTGAATTAATTTTTGCGGTATAGTCACTTTTGTGCACATATTTTATGCTAAAAATGCATGTTTTTACGTGTTTAGGAAAGTTTTAAATTTCGTGTAATTTGATTTCGCGATTTTGGGTTAAAATTGTAAAAATGAATTCCGCGAAAAGTTCTTTCCTTTAGGTAAATGGTCAATTAACCACCGATTTTTGGAAAAAAAAGTTATATGATTAAAAAAAGCAGAGAATTCTACCCTCATAGACCAGTTAGAGTATTTTGGAAGAATGGTAATCAACAGTGAATTTCAGTTGTTTAATAAGAGTTCATGCTGATTAGTTTTTAATGCGAAGTGAAGGAATGTGATTGGCTCATCATCTATTGTTACGATGGTTGTTTTGCTTATGTTGATAGTAGCTACTGCGCATGTGCACCATTCCTCAATTTCTACTTATCAGTTTTGAACCAATAAGCTGAGTTTTTTGAAAAACAAGTATGGTAATCATTTGGCCTGCTATCGGTAGCAGCCGTTAACGAGAGAGTCTTGACACCTAGGAGAAGGAATTCTGAGGTACACGTTTTTTTTTTTCATAAGAAACATTTTATAATAAAATGAGCCTCAAAAACCTCGAAATGTTAAGAAAATTTTAAGGTACTCAAACTGTTAAGCTCCAACTTTTAGAGACGTTGGTTTTTTATAAACCCCAGCTAAAATGATAAGAATTGAGCATGTTTTACTATTTTGGTTACAGTTGTTATTCAGATATATCCAGATGATTATAAACCACAACAATTAGAACAACATTACACATAAAATTTAAGAAAAAAATTAAGAAAATCTCAGCCTACATTCAGGCAGAAAATTGAGGCTCGGGTCATAAAACGATTTTCTCATAAAAAAAAAAACGTGTAGAGCACCACACCTACCATCAGCTCCCAGGATGTACCGCACGGACCAGATAACGCAACCTATGCTACTCAGCAATGAGTTGACGGAGGCCGGGGTCGAACCCACAACCTTTCGATTTGCAATAGAACGATCTGCCAATTGAGCTAACCGGTGACTAAGATGTTGTTTATAATCAACTGATTTCACCAAATCCATAGAATCGACAACATCTACATTCAGCTTTCTTGGACACTTTGGTGAACAGCATTGTCCCTTTACAAAAACAAGGATCCTCTCGGAAAAAATATGATGTCATCAACGATCCGACTGTAAAAAAGTTAGCCGATCAGATACTCTCGTTTGTTTTGGTGCTGAAAGGAGATTCTGGAAAAATTGTTGACCTGTTGTTGGATACAACTCAAATTGGTGTTGAAGGTTTGTTTATATGTGATACACGTTAAGACGTACTTTAATGGAAGAAATTTTTTTTTGCGAATCATGAAATTTAAGGTTCATTTTTTTTTTAGTTAATTAGGCTATGACAACTTAATTTGTTGTTCTACGAGCCCGACCGACCCAAATTTTCGACAAATTGAAAAAATAAAAATATTGATTTTGAATCATGTCAAAAACTGTTTTGCTGTTTTCTTCATTTTGTGAACAAAAACAAACGGGAAAACAGTAAACACAAAATGTGCAGATATCATTATAGTGAGAAAATTTTTCGTTTTTTAAGGGATGGGCAAAAATGTTTCTGTTTTCATTATAACCTTGATTGAAATAAAGCGGTTATTTTTTCTTCACAAAAGGCTACCCTTTAAATATGAAAAAAATGTTTTTGTTTTATAGACCAACCGACCCTATGTAGTACCCTCGTCTGCCCGTAGAACAATGAATTAAGTTGTCATCGCTTTAGCCCAAAAAATCATGAATATCACTGAAAAACCAGATTTTGAAATTGAAAAGGCTTTCGTGTTTTGTTGATTTCAGGTTTTAGAAGGTCTTCCGCGAAAATTGCCAAAAAACGTGAAAGTTTCTGACCATTATTCATTAATTTTTGGTTCTTATCAGACCACCAAAATTTTAGGCGTCTGCTCAACGTACTAAACCAAACGTGGAAAATCGCCATATTTTTCTTGAATTTTATTAATTTTACTTTTTATTCTCTTTTGCTTTTGCAAAATTGGAAAATGGAGGATGGTTTGTACTTAAGATTAATTTTAATGCCTAATAACAGTATACTAAGAAAAACGTTTTCGCTTTCCAATTATCCGATTATTTTTGATCACTTCATTCTTCTGTAGGCTTTACTGAGAAACGTGGTTCCGCATTTTATCACGCATTTCATGTCTTGTTCAACAATCACTTTATCTCGACTCCCACACTTTTTAATGAGCTGGTTAAACGAGGTGATAAGAATCGAGAATTGATTATGACAATCATTGATGGGATATGTTCTGTTACTCTTAAGACTAACAACAAAGACCAACACAGGTGCATCCTCTTATTCTATGATCTTTTAATGATCTAAAATCCTTTCTCGACAAACAACTTTTTTGTCATTTTTGTTAAGGTTTTAATCCTTTACGTTCCAGATCTCTAAATCTAAAATTTTGCTTTTCAAAATCAGTTGCCACCCAAAATTGATTCACTAATATCCTCCCATATAGTACTGGTGGTTCGATCGTGCACGTGAGCTACAGTACCAAGGGGTTCTTTGAAAGTTAAAATTTAAAAAAGTTAAAATGTGGTATTGAAATAAAAACACAATCTCGTTTTTAATGATTGATTTCCTCGTGACATGTTATCTTTTATACCTATATTTTATAACTATGGAAAAAGGGTATATAAATTTATGAATGCAGATCATTTAGTCCGGGGGCCAGGGATCAAACCTTGCAGGTTAGAGGTGGGGGGGGGGGACAATTCTAACCTATAAGTTGAAGACATTCCATTGGAGAGAAAAATTATGTTTTTCCTATAAACATGTATTTTACAGAACAGAATACTCTTCTTTTTTTTTGGGGGGGGGGGGGGGGCACATGAAACGAAAAAATGAAATTTTTCTGAATTTAATTTT
>JAUBWS010075987.1:0-13198 GCA_032270445.1 Darlingtonia californica
TAGGGTTTGTACTGTTTTCTTCAATAAGGTTTTTGTGGTAATTCGCCTTTGCTTTTCTTTGTGTTATATTGCACGAATTTCTAAGTTTTTTGTAATTATCCCAGTCCGCTTGACTATTATGCTTTCTTGCTTTCTTTAATGCTCTATCTCGTCTATCCATTTGTATTTTGATTTCCTCTGTTATCCATTCACATGGTCGCCCTTTTGTTCTTTTGTTAATAAATGGGGCATGTTTGTCAAAAATATCTTTGACGATCACGTTGAACATTTCTAAAGCAGTATTAACATTTGGAGCAGTTAACACTGGTAACCAATTAACACACTTAAAATCATTGTTCCTTTGACAAGCTCTTCGATTCCCAATGGATCGGTAATTTGTTCTCGCTTCTGAATACAGCAGTTTCTACATTATTGCTCGTGTAAGAAATTTCAGTGTCTAGAAACTTTTTTGGAGCAACCTCAATTGTAAACGTTATTCTTCAATTAGCTTTTTGAATATTTCATCTGGATCATTCTCTTCCTTTTGATGATAGAGTCGTCTACAAATGCCTTGTAAGAGTCCGGTTTGGCTAGTAATATGACATCCCTTTCTATCTTTGTCATAAATATATTTGCAAACACAACAGTCAGCGGTCCTCACATTGTGCATCCATCAATCTGCTTATAATACTGCTCGTTGAAAATGAACAAGCTTTCAGTGGAAAGTTTTGCAGGCAACAAGGCGACAGAAAGCAACAGGCGTTTAACCCTACCTGTACTGGGTGGGGGGGGGGGAGGCTAGTAGGCCCGCGGTCCTGTTCCAGGAAAAATATCTCCAAAACAAACCATTCTACGAACTTGAAACTTTTTAACTTTTAATAAAATCTTATTGGGAAATTTCAAAATGGCGCGCCAAAATCCAAAGAAAATATTTTTGATGTTTCTGGCGCGCTATAGATGGCCAGGACTTGATTTTTTTTCAAATTCTGATGAAAAATGCAGGAAAGCTTTTTCTTTTAAAAAAGCTCTCTTACTTTGGAAGATATAGTGATTTAAGCAAGTATATGTATTTTCTCTGTATTATTTTTATATGATGACGTCACCACGTAACCATAGCAACCATTACTTTTTGAGTATGATTTTGTTACTACTCTTATTGAGGACTAACTTTATACTAAGTTTCAAGTTTATATCATTTTGCTATCAAGAGATATTGACCGCGGGCCTACTAGGCCCCCCCCCCAAGTACTGCCGAAGTCAAAATAACCCAGTACAGGTAGGGTTAAGTCGATCTGTTGGAAGATCCGCCATCTTTTGTTCAGTTGTTTGACCACGTAGTCGTCTACATGTGATACATCGACCAATGACATACCTCACGAAGGAATTGCAGTTGATGATCCAAAATCCGGCTCGTCAAATCTTGTTGATTGTGTATCCTCTACCACCGTGTCCAGTATTCTCGTGAAACCATTGTGTTATCATTCTTGTTACGTCATGATGTTTTGGTAGGATTATCGGATGAGCAATTTCTTTGTTGATTGATGTCGATTTTCCTAGACGTCCACCAACGCGCAATAAGTTGCATTTGTCTAAATACGGTCTAGTTTGCTCAAGCTGCTTGACTTCTTCACTTTCTTCTCGCGTTGGAGATCTTCTATATCATCTTGAAAACTCAAATGTTGTGTCAGTTGAAGAATTCTTCTTTTAGCGTCTTGAAGTTGAATCAATGATGTTAGTTCTTTTGTTATCCATTTGATGGTGATGGCAACTATACGTTTCAATCGATGCCAATTGTTTGTGATGGACGTTAAACGTTTGATGAATGAGTCTCCCTTGATGTTGACTGTATTGACCTTTTTTACTTTAAGCAGGTTTTCGTCATTCTTCAAAGTTGGTTGTTTAGGACATTCAGATGTTGGTTTACGAAGAAAAGCAGGTCCTTCAAACCATCGTTTGTTGCCTTTAAACTTCTTGATGCTCAGGCCACGAGAAGCATCGTCTGCTGGATTGCCGCTTGATGGTACGTAATGCCACTGCTGTATTGTTGTGTGGTCCAAGATGTCAGATATTCTGTTTGCTACGAAGACTTTGAATCACTTGGTTACATTCTTTAGATAGCAAGGTACCAGTTGGCTGTCTGTCCAGATTTATATTCGCTGTATTCAAATTCTAACTCTTTCCTCAATAACTTAGAGATTTTGACTGATAACACGCTGCTGTAAGTTCATAGCGAGGAATTGTCACCGACTTCAATGGAGCCACTCTCGATTTGCCAATGATTAACGCACATAAGTTTGCAAACGTAGATAGCTGGCTTGTCCATAACCTGTAGTTGACGCATCTGAAAAGTGATGGATAGAGGCGTCTATGACATTAAATTCTTTAAGTTTGAAACATATGGACACGAAAATCTCTTCTAACTGTTGTACGTCACATCTCCAAGCCTGCCACTTTTCGATTTGTTCTTCACTGAGGTTTTCGTCCCAACCTTTCGACTCTGTACATAGTTCTTGTAGTAGTCCTCGTCCATTCAACAAAAATAGCGCAGATAGTCCTAAAGGATCGTAAATAGATGCTACTGCTGAAAGGATACCTCTTCTTGTTAGACTAGTTTGTTTCAATTTAATTTTGAAGCCAATTTATCACTTTTGACACACCATTGCACACCCAGGACTCTATCTACCGGTAGCTGATATTTCTGTAGATCCAGAGTTTTTATGGACTTGGCTCGACTAGCATTCTCTACACGTTTTAAAACTTCTTTTGAATTTTAAATAACTTTACCCAAAGGAAAACCACCTGATTTTGCCATTGCTATTACGTTTCTCAACAATGTGATGGATTCTATAGTTGATGCAACTGATTTTGCCATGTCGTCTACGTAGAAGTTGTTTCTGAGCGCGTTGACTGCTTTTTTCCACATTTGATTTCATTATCGTCAGCCGTCTTCTTTAGGGCGTAGTTTGTGAAACTTGGTGATGAAACTGCACCGAAACTATGCACCGTCATTTGGTATTCTTCCAAGTCGCTTTAAAGATCACCATTTTTCCACCAGAAGAAACGAACATACTTTTGGTGTCGATCAGGAACTTTCACCTTGTGAAACATAGATTCGACGTCAGCCATTATTGCTATTTTTTCTTGTCAAAACGTAGTAGCACACCGAGCAAGTCGTTGATCAAATCTGGTCACTGCATGAGATCATTCAACGAAAGTTCCAAAAAATGATCGCTAAAATTGAAAACGACTCAAATCTTTTCTGGTTTCATTGGATGATAGACTCCAAATTGAGGGGTGTGTACCACGCGTTCTCATCTGAATGTGTAGCTTTTCGAGCGAACCCCTTTTCATTGTGTTCACGAACACAACGTAATCTTCTAACATCTTTGGTTTGTCCATGAGTCTTTTCTTCAAACCTTTCATACGTGCTACAACTTGACTTTTATTGTTCGGTGGAGAATCTATTGTATGTCGTAATGGTAACGGTAATTCGTAATGTCCTTCAGTCATCTTCATTTCTTTCTCCATCAAAGAAAGAAACCTTTTATATTCAATCGAATAGCATTTGTCATTAGTTGAATTTTGTTCAGCAAACTCTAGTTGTTTAGAAGCTTTTTCATAGAATCTTCATTGCCGTTCTTTGGGATTGTGAAATAATTAGGTGATAGACTGTTGTTGCTGACATCTTGAGCAGCTATCCGATTGCATTTGGTGGAGGCAGGTGGTGAAGTTGAGATGATAGGTCCAGTGATGCACCATCCCAACTGTGTTTTAAAAGCGTATGGACCACCATTTTGAATGCTAATGATCTCGATTGGTTCTAACGCAGACGGACAGTTACCACCGATCAGTAACTTTACATTGATGAAGGTGACATCTTGTGGAATATTTGAGCAGATCCTTCTCAAGTAATGCCACTTTTGAAGCTTTTGTGGTGTTGGAACTTCACTCGAATCCACTGGTAGAAGCTTTTGTGTGAAGGTACGTGGTAGATTAATTTGAATTACAGGATCTTTGTGGCTTGAAACACGAAGTCCATCGTTTGCGATACATTTTGCCTTGGTTTTGCCTATCAAACCACTCTTGCCCACTGTATAACATGGTAGACTTGAATTTTATCAGAAAGCTGTGGAACCTTTTGTAAGTTGTCGAATCATTTGGTTTAAGCTTCGGCCATTTATCTGAATTTTAAATTCACTAAGAATTCGACGCGGGTCTCCATAGTGATGGTACAATAACTATTTGGCTTCCTTGTAGCATCTATCTGCTTGTAAGTATATGCAACTTTTTATCAACTCTTTGAGTTCTTCTGTCTGATCTGGTGAGGCGACCTCTCTGGTCACTGACCTTGGTTTCTAATGCTTGAAAGAAATTGGTGATGAAATACAAGAAGTCAAGTGGGTTGCCATCGAAATTGTCTATCTCCACATCTGGTGCTTGCATGTGTTGAAGCATGTCTATAATCTGAAGTGATGACACATTCACACGAACTTGTTGTAGATTTTCATCGACAGCTTGCTGACTCAAAAACTTGCCTTCATGATTTTGTGACTCTGGAGCAACGTCTACTGCATTCAGTCTGACATTATGATTTTGTCTCACATTCTTGACTGTATCGAGCGTTGTTGGGATCTTTACTGCAGCTGGTTTAAACTCGCTTCTAAAGTACGAAACCTCATCGTAAACTGTCTCTCCTTTCCACTCGTCTTTAACGTACCAATGGTAATCGTACGTTATTCCTCTGTCTAGATGTTATCTCCCTCAACTTTCTGGTGTAGGTCAACGTACTCTTCTATTTTCTTCTTGGTCACTTTCAAGACTTGTCAAGGGATCTTTAAGCTCATCTTCTTCGCCTGTTTCGTACACTTTCAACTTTTCTTCTGCTTTAGCAATCTCCATTTCTACTGCCAATTGTTGGGCTGCCAACTCAGCTTCCTTCTTTTTGCGTAGAAAGGACTGCTCTATCGCCAATTCTGCTAATATTGCCTTTTTTCTTTTACTTTGATGCTTAATGAGCTGGCTGATGATCTAGACGACTTGCCAGTTGATGATCTAGACTTCGAAGCTTTTGATGACTTTTTTCTTTCACTTTTCACAGATGGCCCACCGGTTGCTTCTGCTAACTTCTCGTCATTCTCACTTAGCCAACTGCGTAAACGTTTTTTGAGATGGAATACTTTCTTGTCAACTCTGTCCATATTTTCCTCGTTGAATTCTTTATCTGCACCTTCTACCAAAATTTGACATTTGGCATAAACTCGTCAAACTGTGAAGATGATTCTCCAGACATTCTCTGAAGTGTGCCCATATCTCTATCTTTGAATAATTCTTCCATTACTTGGACTTTTTGCAAAATTTACCTTTCAAGCCTCCTCCTTCTTTCTTGAAGAAGACTAATTTGGTACATTTTGAGACATTTTTCCTTTTTCTGTCAAGATTCTTTCTCTTTTTATTGAATATAATATATACGACATAGTGACTTATAAACTTTTAGCTAACTGTGGCTGAGATAGCTCTGCCTTTTGACATATGCTTTTTTAACTGTGTGAGGGCCGACACATACAGGCTATCATAAATAATGTACGCGTTCAAAACATAATGAAACAGCTAAAAACAGAATACAAAAAATCAAAATTTAACAAAAAGTTTTACATAGGACTAATAATATAACAGAAACTAATACTTGGCCAGAAACACGAACCCATGGCTAGCAGAAAGAATAGGTACACGCTGTAGACTATAAAACCCAAAACGACACTAGAAAACGCACAGAAAATCCCCAGAATATGCAAAGGTAAAACCACTGAAAAAACCATAGAAACGTAGGAGCTAAAACAATCGAAACATATACCACACAGAATAAACATACTTATAAAAACATAGTTATGCCACTGGCAGACATCCAATAACCACACGCACATCACTAAATGTCAAAGAACACTGACAAAATTCTACAAACACAATGTATACGCACACAACACGAGGAACAGCAATTAAAATAACTAAATAATTGAAACAGTAAAAGTTACACAAAAAACTATAAAAACCCGCATCGAAATAATGACGGTAATTACCATACAAAAAATCTGAATAGACACTGTAGGATAAAACGCACGTAGGAAATAGAATAAACGAGTAAAACTGGTAAATAAAACAAGAGACTAAACTGAAACAAGAAATGCAATGCAAAAAATGGACAATAATGATGCAAAAACCACGCAACTTGACGCGCAACACGCAATAGGACAAAAGGCGTACGTAAAAATGCAAAACACATAATAAAAAAAGGATAAAAACTATTAATGGCCGTAACAGCCTCTACAAACGGTAGAGCACGATAGTAGAGTCTCTTACGTTCGAATATGTTTTTATGATCCACATACGAGTTAAAGATACAATTATGAGCCAGGACATGGAGAGCACTACTGTTATATGATTGGTTAAAAATTGTTGAATATTTAAAAAATATCCGAATGTAATTACTTGTTTTACTCATGAGTATTGCGAAATGCTCTTTATCAACTTTACTTCGGTAGACGTTATGGATGCAATTTTTATAACAATTAATACGAATTTCATGCTCTTTCCAGTGGTATAATTCTTATACCCTGAAAATGTTAAACTAAAAATCTTTTTTTTCATCTCTTGAACAAACAATAATGATATTAACCTAGCAACGTCATAACTCTCCATCTAAGATCAGTCCTGAAAGACTAGGACTGAGTGGATCATAAATTCGCTTGAACCGTAATAGACCAAGGTACCGTTAGAAAAGTTTTTCTGTGACGGTGCGTGGGTCTAGTACATGCAACACAATTTTCGTGCACTCAAATTGATCAAACAATTTCAATTGAAACATATTTCGAACGATATAGTAAATAACAGTGTTTTGAATGACATTGTCTTCGAATCAAATAATTTCAATATGGAATGAAAAAGAAAAAAGACCCACGGAGTACAGTTGGTCCATTGGTTATGTGTTGCCCGAGGCTCAAAAACTAAAACTATTAGATGGACTATTTTGTGACATTTTTGACAAGTTTTAGAAGGTTCCTGGGACCTCTAGTGGGACTATTTTTGAACATTTTCTACAAGTTTATTAAAATCATTACCCTTAAAGTGACTGAACTCAAAATTTAGTGATTTTGAGACCCTTAGCCGAACTTGAGAAGATGAAAAATCATACTTTTACAGGCGACACATACCAGCATAGTCAAAATAGTTTGAGTACCCCTACTCCCACTTCCCACTGAGAAAAGCCCTATCTGAGGCACTAAAACCGCATTGAAATCTCAAATAATGGAAGTTGTGCGAAATTTTGACTGAAATTTCATTGTAATAAAGTTTTATGAACAAGACTTTGTCAATAGTTATCAGCGACAAGTTATTAATATTTACATCAAAATTCTTTCATTGTGACATTCCTTGTACGCTGAATAAGTAGATCTACTCAAAAACTTTGTAATTTGTGAATTTGAAATAAGTATTCATAACTTTATCGTTCCCATAAGTTCATATATTTATTTAAGTTAAATGATTTTTCTCTCAATCAAATTATGGATTCTGATTGGATGACAAGCACGAGCGTGCGATTAATCGTTAATCATGCACTCTAAAACAGCCAAAATTTAAAATGCAGAGCCTGAGTTTTTGTTGTTGATGAGAGAAATATATTTTACAGACTTTTGTTTTGACTGTTGTTCTAATAAAAAACTCATCGAACCTGTGACGTCAATCTGGTCTTTCAAATATTTTTCCAATGCAATGTCATCTTTCAGCTGAAATTTCACCCACTTCTTTGTTTACAAAGTTATTTCAACCCGTTTATGAGAAGAGCGAAATTGGGATGGGAAAATCATTTGATTTAAATTACAATCAATTGGTTTTTATTTACATAAATGCTCCAAACAAATTTAACAGATTTTCACATAGGAAATTAGTTTTAATATATTTATTTTGAAAAAAAAGAAAACTTTTGTTGTTTGTTTGTTTGCTTTTCGTTTGTTTCTACGCACCACTAGCTAGTTTATTATTATACAGTTTATTATATTCAGGTCTAATTATATTTTATTTTACATTATTTTACATAGGTTGCTCCTCTCAAATTTTAGCATTGCTATTGGGGTGTCCCTTCCATTGTAAATATTTTTATGATGGTAAATATATTTTCATCTCATTTCATTTCAGATGTCCTGTCCTTCAATTAACAAAAAAATACACTAGTCTATGCTGTAAAGCTAAATTTTAGATTTCACGCTTTCAGTATAGACTCGTGCAATTTTTTGTTAATCGCACTCCATTCCATGTGATTACTACCGGGTGTCCCAAAAAAGTGTAGCTTATTGTAGAAAATGTCATGAGAATTCATCAAATGCACCGCATCTCAAAACAAAGGGGAAACTAAAAAATTTTCTATGCTATTGCTAATGACATTTTTACGAAAGGCTACATTTTTTGGGACACCCTGTAGTTAAAAACATGTCCAATGGAACGTCTTGATCTCCATTATCGATATTTTGAGGCAGCCTCGGTCAATACTTGTGCCATTTTGGTATTGTCTTCCTAAAAAGTTAGTATAGGCTTAGTATACTTCCACCTTTTTAAGATGCATCCACAGGTTTAGGGTTAATTTTGGTGACATTTGTTATTTCTGAAAATGTTGATCTCTTCGATAATTTTGCTATGGTTCTAACTTGTTTATAAATGCTTGAATTAGAATAACAATACAAAAGCGGGTTCAATAAAGACTTTAATATTATCATAGTGTAACTCCAAAGATTCAGTGGTGTCAACCAGTCCGGGTAGTAGTCGAATACCCATAAGGAAGCTGTAACACCATATGGTAGGTAGCAGATCAGAATTGATAATAGCATAAGGAACGTTAGAATGGTTGTTTTCGTCTCTTTGCGAATCAATTTTTGGCTTGATTGTTGTCCTTGCTGACCATTTGTTCTCTTAGACTTACCGTGTGGTAACACCCGTCTGAATCTTTTTACAATACTGTATATAGCAGCTTGTGCCGTGAAGCAGATGAAACAAGTCAGGAAGAAAATGGCAGCCTCTAGATACAAGAGCACATACCAGGCTGGAACTATGACGAGGATCACTAGTAAACCTGTCAAACTAATCCATACCAACGCAATCAAATAACAATAGCTCTTCCAGTGAGATGCGATTTTTTCATGGTAGAAGAATGGTTTGAAAATTGCAATCACTCGATCGATGGTCACAATCATAACCATGATAAAAGACACCAAAGAGAATAGGTGGATACTGGTTATTTGTAATGTATACAAATTGCAATCATATCTTCGGTCAAAATTCATAAAAAAGTTACTAAAATGTAAAGGGATGCTGATGAAACCCACCATAATATCACTGATCGCTGTGTTTGCCAGTAATAGGTTGGATGGGGTTCGAAGCTTCTTTTTCCGCCATATCGCCATAACAACTAATGTATTCAAACAGACAATTGCAGGGCAAAATATGATGTTGACTATAACAGCGGATAACATGACTTTTACATAATTTCCATAAAACGGATAAGTTGCTTCTGTAATTGAACAGGAGAAATTAAAGTATTTTGGCGAGGAAGACATTTTTCGTGACTCCAACGGCTTGACATCAAAATCTACATCAACTCTAATCTTTTTTATATAAGTAGAAGATTGCTATTGGTTCTCTTTCATGAATAGAAGTTGTGCACTTATATGTTACCGTCTTTGATACCATAGAAATATTAGCAGATGTCTATTTTATCAATACAATCTATAAAAAAAGAGAAACCGTATGAATGTTATCTTTCATTTCATTCTATATTTAAATATCAATTTGATTTAAACATTTTTGGACTTAGTGATATTTAATCAGGTGCTGAATTATTGATAGATTTTCTATTTATTATCGACACTTAATGGTTTGATTTTTTTTCAAGTGTTATATTCCTGGCAAGAAAAGTGTTTAAAGATTAGGAGCCAAAAACAGTAAACAAATTCAATTTTTTCCTTTACAATCTGATAAGAATCTTGAAGAAAAGAATCATTGAAATTTAAGTCTTCTAGAATTATCTCAATGTAAAAATAAATCTGTAGAAATGCATTGCAGTGTATACGCAGTAGTATAGTATAGAGGAGGTAGGTAGCACTTGCAGTAGAGGAAAGAAAATTGTTATTTAGAATGTTATTTAAAAAAAAATTATATTTATTCCAATTTTTTTAGAATTATGCCGGTGCAAAAGGCAAGTGACATTTGGCGTCTTTTTATCGATCCTTCTCCTGGCTTACACAAACTATCCTAGGTACGCTACTGATAACATTGTATTTTAGTATTTTCTTTCTTCTCTGTACATGTTAGAAATTTTAAGTGTATATCTCTATAAAATAGTTAAAATTTTAAGAGAGCAATTACAAGAGCATTCCCCTAGATATCATCTACAGGATGTCCCATAAAAATGTAGCCTCTCGTAAAAATGTCATTAACAATAGCATAGAAAACTTTTAGTTTCTCCTTTGTTTTTAAATGCGGTACTTTTGATGAATTCTCATGACATTTTCTACAATAGGCTACATCTTTTTGGGACACCCTGTATGTAGTGCAGAAAAGTTTTCAAGAGATTCCATTGAAAGTAATTATTATTCATTTGTTTACGTGTTATTATTGTTCACGTGTTATTCTTGTTCACGTATTATCAAGATAGGATTTTTAACCATACGAGTAGATATAACATATAAATTTCCTGTCCCCAAATATAGCAACCTTTTGATTTTGCAAACTTTTCCAAATTGATGAAATTATCTTGTACATGAAAAGAAGTTTATAGGCGTATTAATTTTCACTGAAAGCTTTTTCCGTGTCATTTCTATACGAACATTTGCGCCACTGCGCGAAAATTAGTACGAATAAGGTATATTCGCATTAGCCTAAATGAGTTGAACTTTACGAACAAATTTTCAAAAGAGTTGAAGTGCATTATAAAGCAGCATGAAGGAGAAAGTGTAAGCAGAACTTCCCAGCTACATCAATTTTAGGTTTTATAATTTGTTTTATCTTTATTGAAGTAATTTCGTTTTCTGTCTAAAACCATTTCTCTTTCAGTACTTTGTTCGTTGTATGGTTTTTTTATTTTTATGGAAATTTTTATTGCGAATACTCAACCGATTGTGCATACAAAATTGAAAGGAGAAGCTCCGATTCGGCTAAATTACAAAAAATCACGTGATTTTATTACTGGGTAAATGCATCAATTAAAAGACAAAAGGTGAGAGAGCTCAAAACAATTCCCATATTAACAGTGTCCTACTTAACAGTGTCCTGCAGTGTGCACGCGCCCCTTGTATACTCTGCAATTCCAGACAGAATCTTCGCACCAAAACAAACACATCTTATTTGACACCATTTAAAGCAAAATATTTTCTAGCTTCAATACAGGACTTGTTGGCTAATATATCTTAGCTTCTGATTTAATTTGAATTTGCATATATATTTCGTAACGATTAGGGATTAAAGAAATAAGAGAATTGAATTGATTATTATTGAAACTATTAAGAAAACCGGAAATTTCATGAAGATTATTTTACACCAACTGAAGGGAAAAAGGAAAAGGCAAACAAATGAGACCCTAAATATAGGCTCTTTTATGATAAAAGAACGCAAAGTACAGGAAAATCCTCAACGGGGGATGCATCCGCTTAACGTGGATTATTGTTGTTAAGTTAATAAGATTGCCCCTTAAATGACGTGGAAGCATAAATGATTCAACAATATTTTCTTATAAGCAGTCGGTAGATTTAAACTAGACAAGACAGTCAACAAGTATCTATTTGAACTCTTATTTTTGTATGGTATAATTCTGACGCGTTAAAACCCCTCATAACTCAAGAATTCCTGAATCCTTAGTTCCGATAAAATTTGACATAGGTGACTTGAAAGACTAGGAATTTAAACAATAATGAATTGGATTAGTTTGATTGGCTGGTTGCTGCTTTCTTCATTTAGAGCCTAACTGAGATCCGGAGACAAATATTTCGGTCTGATGATATTCTAGGTTGGATAATTCGTGGTCAAATTAATTTGTATGGCATTTATAAGCAAAGATTCCATCACGCATTTCATCCTCATCTAAATTTTTTTAAGAAAGACTAATAGCTTTTAACTTCTTCAAGAGGTCTGGGATCCATTAAGCAAAAAAAAGCGGAAACAGATGAAAAAAATAAGTAAAAAAGGTGTAAAATAATCAAATTTCCTTATAGATAAAGAATTGGTCACTCCTGAACTTGCATCTTAAGGTTCCATTGTGAACCAGTTTTTCAGAGAAAGAAAACCTTGGGTATTGCAAAAAAGATTTCCATCGAAGTATCTCTAACTGTTTCAACCCCTTTTAACCTTTGTTCTTGTTGTCTCTTCGCAGTGCAAAGTTGATTTGTACTATATTATCACTTATGAAAAACAATCTTGCACCAAATTAATGAGACAAAAAAGGTAAACTCATCACGATTGTACAGTGTGTATCAAAAAGACTTCTCCAAAACTTTTCAAAGCTTATTTTTCCACATACACTTGTCAAATCATTGCGATTTTCTTATCATAGAAAAGCGCCTCTTCAGAACTTTCCAAAAAGTAAATTTTTAAGCGAAATGATAATTCTTCAAAAACTTATCAGAGAAAAATATTTGCCTTAGATCATTATTTCCATATGGATCAATTAAACTTTTTCACATTACAGAACATTTTCAACTCGATGAAGGGCTACTTAAACTTTTATAGAATTTAATGATTTTTTTTATTCTCGAAATTCGTATCGAACAAGTTTGAAGTGGAAATTGCTGAGAGAGTTAAACGCATCAGAGGTCTCGTTAAGAAATTCAATAGAATGTATTGACAAAACAAAGCTTTAATAACTTTAGCTTAATTGATCTTTAAGGAAATTATGATTTAAGGCAACAAGTTTTTCTTCGATAACTTTTAGAAGAATTATGATTCCGTTTCAAATTTTAAATTTTTAAAAAGAACTAAAGAAGCGCTTTCCTATGATACAAAAATTGCAATAATTTGATGAGTGTTTGCAGAAAAATGATCTTTGAAAGTTTTTGGATAAGTCTATTTGATATATCAAAAATATCAACTTATAAACCGTCGTTCTCATGTATTAGTGAGGTTAAGCAAACCAAAATCTACGACGTAAACGTTGCTCAGATGGTTTGGAAATTGTAATGCCTTACAA
>JAUBWS010075998.1:0-13197 GCA_032270445.1 Darlingtonia californica
ACGGTCGTCACATTTAATTTTGACGCTGAATTTTTTTTGCAGATTTTCGAAGAATTTTTTTAATATTTACCTGGTAATGCAGAGCGTACATGCCTTTCCTAATTTCTGACAAAAAGTTATCTGGTAGTCTCAACATTAAACATGTTTCAGTGCACATAATTTTACTCATAACTCATCCACTCACGTGACTTTTCTGAAAGCTTAAATGATAATTCATCACACTATAAGGTTCATTACACATATTAATTTTGGTCACATTGGTTCAAAAGAAAAGAAGAAGGAATAATTGAGAAAACAAAGAAAGCCAGAATATAAAATTGTAAGTTTTTAATTCCTTTATTTCTAAGCTGGTTCTTATAGTTTATCGCTAAGTTGATCGAGTAAAGGAATAATACACGTTTTTTTATAAGCATATTGGATTATGAGCTCAGGCTGGGCAATATGCTTAATTTCTATTGTTCTTTAACAATACATCTATTGTTTTAAAGCCTAAATCTCAGCCTTTATATGCTTATAGACGTCATGCTTATAAAAAAACGTGTAACTAGGCACTAAGAAAGCTACGCCAATATGTATTTTGAAAGAAAAGAAGAAAATAAACAAATTAACTGCAAACGCTTAAATCATCTTGGAAACGCTTTTTCTTATTAAGGTATGGTATTTTTGCGGTCATTATAAACAACACTATCAAATATAACTGCTACTAATGACAACACTCCGGAAAACGAATAACTAAAACAGGAAAATTGATATAATTTGGGGAGACATTATTCTCTTCCAGTACATTAGCAGATTTCGTTTGTTTCAAATTATTCATAAGTCAAAACAGGAAATTGATTGATGAGATCGGAGATGCAGGAATTTGGTTGTTTTGCTTTATTGTTGAATTACAGGCGATTCCTATCTTTCAGCCGGAACAAGGCTTTGTTTTAACCTTGAAACGGTGTCTCAGTCACACTGGGCAGATTCCCTAATTCTTCGAAGAATGTAATTTGCCTAAATTTGTATATATACAAAAGGAAAACCGATGTGATTAAGAAGTAATGGTGTCACTAGTATAATCGACGTTTACGAAATTGCAACACTAACTTGAGTCTTCAAAAAAATTATTTGCCAATTAAACAATGCTATTATTCTACACCATAATTTCTAATGACCAAAATGCTCATATTAGGACTTCTGTTATCAAAAGTAGTCTATTTCCAAATTTCTGTTGCTTGAAATTTGACTCATGGGTCTTTCGCTTAAAGGTTGAATTAATGGCGACTTTAATTTCCCAGTCATTTTTACGTTGAAAGGACTTCTTGGTCCCACTATGAGCTGATGTCCTAATTGCAAGAATGTCATTTGCCTAAATCTGCATACAGATATTTATAAAGAATGTCATTTGCCAAAATTTGCATACAGGAAGAAGGAAAAAACAATGTCTCATTAAGTTAGTTACTTCTGTTAATTAGTGTAATCGACGTTGACAATATTTCAACAATAATTTCAGCCATCCAGAAAATTATTTATTATTTATTATCCACTTAAATGTTATGACTTATTTTAATTGCTCCCATTATTAATCATTGCTGCCAGAAGGGGGAGGCCGCACTTTTTGATTCAATATAAAATTTGGTAAAGGCCTTTCGAAGGTATTTCATGGATAATGGTTTGTTTATACATTACTTCAATTTCTAAGTCTATAATTAGTGTCTATGTAGACTATATTGGAGAATCTTGACACTTGTGGTCAATGCTTTCCTTCACAACAATTTCCTCTAATTTTCAATATATCTTTCTTTACATTAATTAAGAACGCTTCGTTACAAAGACAGACTATTTTCTAATTACGGTTGCCTAAAATTTTGTCTCGTCATGATTTTTTTAGCAATATGTTTTACTCATTGTTTGATAAATCTTTATTTCATTATTTCGTAATAAATTGTATTTAATATTTTCAATTTGACAATAATATCCCAGAATAATAAAAATTAATAATAAAATAGATAAATCATTGTACTATCAAATTCAAGGCTCCAGACGCCATTGATTATATGAAGATTTGTAAAGAAAATAATTTTATCAAATTCAAATTCAAAAGTATTTAATAATGCATTTAACAATAATAACGTAACAATCAATTCTAAAAGATCCATGAACTATGGTCCTAATCCAGAAATCTAGAAAAAAAACATACGTTTAAACACTAATTAGATTGCTAGTCATTAAATCATTAGCCACTTTATGAAGGCCGATGGTCAATTCTTAAGCATCTGTCATCACTTAACCTTCACCTGGAGATTGTTTGGAAACCAAATAGCTTTATTTATTACGAACATCTTCAAGGGAGACTTGCTATAAATTTAATATGAAGTTTGGAATAAAAAAACAAAAACTATGAACAAAGAATTTCATAAGTTATGTAAGTTAATTTAGGAAAATAAAAAGACGTAAGGACGTCCAAAAACGTATAGAAGAACAATTTGTTGGGACCATAAGAGTGAATAGCTTTGACGGACTTAGCGACGACAAGAGTAAGTATTGAGTAGAGGAATGTATAAACTGATTTCAGACTTTAGAGCATATTATACCATAAATTTTTGAAATTTCGATCTGACCATAAGAAATTATTGCATAAACGATGTTTAAACGAACAAATTCTTCGTCAACTCCGTAATTTTTCATCTCTTTTATACATCAATTTTTTCATCGTTCGACATTGTTTAGGTCGATAAAGCAATTAAAAATTATCACGTGGTTTCTTAGCTCTTAACCATTATGCCTTTAGGTGCCCATATCTCCTAAAAAACTCAAAAACGCCTATTCAAACCACAATTTTTCTTAAAGTGCATATAAAAAGCTTTACCGAAGAAGTTTATAGTTTTCAGTCATTTCATAGACCAGAAATTGATATCGAAAGTTACAAAAGTGTTGTAAAATTCTCTGGAGATTTTGGGGCATTTTGAAAAAATGGTTCGCACCAGAAGGGTTAAGAAAGTTTCACGATTGTTGAAAATCAAAATTTGAAACTTGAAAAATAATACCATCATAAGGAATTTCTTGCTACCATCTATATAATACAATAATCAACAAAACTAAATAATAATCCAAATATAACACGTTTGTGTTCGTTGAGGTAGTATTACTTGTCAAGCTCGAAAGATGAATCTTGATTTCACCTTCTGATGTATTCAAAATGAGTTTATTTATATTATGTAGCTATAATTTCCAGCATACAACCTGTTTTTAGTTTAGAGTTACTGAAAACTGCAGATCAACTTGTGGTATGCCTTAATTGCATTTCGCGTGTATCAATTCGAATTCGCGAATTCGAGAAGTTTAAGACCAAAATTATGTTAATTTGGGACAATTTTGGTAAAATTTACTAATGTATTTACTTTTGCAAATTTGACCAAACTCGCTAAATTCGCGAAAATTTGTACACGCGAAAATTAGTACGCTTAGGGTAGTACATCTTTACCCAAAATAGTTTTCATAATTTCTGGTGTTAATCTTTTACGTCAAATTTTCATAAAACAACATAATCCTAAAGTCAACTACAGCGTGTCATAACAACAAAGAAGAAGACTTATCGCTAATCATGAAGGAACACTCTTTTCATATAAGATGTTTGATGATGATACCATAAATAGTTTCCATTCTTCCTTTACTGTTTTATCTGAAAGTAATTTGATTCATCATTTTTGTCCAACATGCTATTGCACAATACAATGCTATTTCATCATCACTGCGGATGATTCATCAGTGTCAAGACAGGTTTTTGATTTCAAGGAAGGAAATTTAAGCTGGCTGAAACTTCTCATTTTAACCATTTATGACAATCACAGCACAGCATTCGAGATTTGGCGTACCTACATTTTTGGTTCTGGTGTTTTCTCTTTGGACAATTTGTCCCTACCTCTATTGACCAACAAACCCTGACTGTGTAGATTTCTAATTGAGTTTGCAATGACTTCAGCTGTACACTTCTAAAAAGAATGGAATACAACGTAGTAGTGTAGTTTTAATTTGCACACTTTATACCATTTGTAGAACAAACGCATCATATAATGCACCAGGCAATGTTGATGTTTGTTCAGAAGGGACCAAAGGAGACTTGAACACAGCTCCTCATTGAAATACCGTGACATGAATGTTATCTATTTTCCTCTAATACCACATATTGAAATATTTCCATTTGTTCTCGAAGAAACACAATTC
This sequence comes from Darlingtonia californica, assembly GCA_032270445.1. NCBI lineage: Eukaryota > Viridiplantae > Streptophyta > Magnoliopsida > Ericales > Sarraceniaceae > Darlingtonia > Darlingtonia californica. The sequence continues at coordinate 4,207 of JAUBWS010075998.1, forward strand.
CGTTAGTTTAGTAACACTTGGTGCCTTAACTTGGTTGGGGAGCTAATGAATCTTTACTCAATAGTTATTCATACTAGTTACATATTAAAGAGCATATATTCGACATCATTTAGACCATTTCTTGTCATTATTTTGATTCGTTATCTTTCTGTAATGTATTTTGTCTGCTTGTTTTTTTTGTGAAATTCTTTGTCTTAGAGGTCAGCATTTTAATGTTGTTATGAATCCATCATTAAATCTATATACACACAGAAATTGATGCCTTTAGAGAATCAGACATAAAATCCGGCGATTCTGATCTATTTCACACAGATCAAATATTTGTGAAAGAAATTTATCAACATGCTTGTAGTAGTATGGATTTAGTTTTGCATAGTCAAGATGAAACGGATCCAACATCATTGCTAACTACTAAAGAACCGCAATAAAACAAGAATGCAAAAGCCGCAATCCTGATATGTTGTTTTTCCAAGAATATTGGCAAACGACAACAAGCTTGGTAGCACGTTTTGTTTAAAAATGTTACATGGTGATTAGAAAATGGTCGTTTTAAAAGACAAACAGTGTCCCACTTATAGAATCATTTATATGGTAATGAACAGTTTCAAAAAACCTATAAGTACATGTTGAAAAATATAAACTAATGACTCCTTAGTGATAATCATGAGAGGAGACAAAAATTTGAGGCAATTTTTAGCTTTGTGTTTATACTTTGTGTCAAGTACCCTAAATCAAGTTTCGTCCCCCTTTATTTTCCTTTTCAATGTGGTTAGCCTAGAAGAAAGAAATTGATGACATCCTTATATGGCTGCATATGTTTATCTCTCATCGAATTAGAAAATTGTTAAATATTGTATGAAGTAGGATTCATTCATTCATCTTGGAGCAATAAACAGCAAATCCATTCCCAAATGAATTGGGAAACTAAATACAAATTATTTCATTATTCATTAGTAAAAACCTCTAAAATTGAGAATTTATTTTTCGTTTTCACTTAATTTCATAATAAAGTGACTTATTCAATTTCAGTCCCCTTGACTTTTTTCAAATCACCCACGTCAGCTTAACTAGGAAAACTATCTCTGTTTCTTTTTTTTCTCTTTTTTCTATCTTCTGTATTTCTTATGATAAGTTTTGGAGCGTGGGAGAGACAAATCGAGCTGAGTTTCTCAGCCATACAAAATAAACAGAAAAGTTTTTTATGGAATTATCGCTGTAGTTGGTAAAAATAAAACGCAAAAATGATGAACGCACACGTTTTTCATGTCATAGTTTGTTTTGAAAATAGTCAATTTTAGAGAGAAATTTGTCCGTACGTGACTTAATTTTCTAATGTTTATCAAAAAGGAAAAAGGGATAGAAAATGAAACGATGGGTTATGAATAAAGCCACCTGCTTATTGATGAAAATTCAAATAATAAGACGGTTAAAATGGGGGGACTGATGTAATAATACCAAATGAATCCTTTACTTTACTTATTTCTTTTAACGATTATTAAAACAAGTTCTATAAGTTCATCAATAATTCAAGAAGGATAATTTTATTTTTCACATAAAAATGAATGGAGTCAATAGATGAGTTAGAAAGATAACGAAATGTACGTATATAACTTTGGATCAATAAATCAATGTATCCATCAGTTGGCAAAAAAAAGTGACAGATAGAGGATGGGATATTAAAATGGATCAAAGTAAGTAGAAAATAAAATCAAAGTAAGGAGCTAAACTATTGAATATCAGATTCTGCAGTTATGTAAGACTCCCTTGACGCAGTACCCCGGAAAGACAACCTTCTCACGATGTATTGAGGAGACAGTTTCCCAGGGAATATACAACCAGTTTGTTCCTCCAGTAATTTCTGAGAATACCACTTGAAGCACGAGTACTATAGGCAAGAATTTCAAGTATTAAGAAAGAAAATTTGCTTATTTCAACCAAGGTTCTCAACATTAGAATATATAGTTAGGATTGCAAATAATCGTTTCGCCAACGTTGCGAGGAGATAATTATTTGATATTTAACCCACGGTTGCAAAGTTTCCTGTACATAATTATTTTTGGTTGACTGAAATCAAACATGAGTCAAAACGGAACAAATTAAAACGGTGTAGTATTATAAACCAGATCTGATGGATAGGTTTCTTATCCCTAGGTAATGAATCTAATCCCAAATGACGTCAATTGTAACAATCATTTCATTAATTTAAATGCGTGCGATTTATAAGCGGGATTTTCTAAGCACTTTTTTTTACTTCATGAATTTTCTAGATGCTGTTTCTGCATCATAGACATATCTCCTTAATTAGCTTGCATAATTCTATTCTATTGTGGGTCACTTATTGAAAAAGCAATAACGTTGTAGGCGTACAGTTATCGTAAGGATATAGAAAAAACATCCTTGCCACTTTAAAGGAACTAAATTTCGCGGGAATGAGATTTCGTGGATGTCTTGATTTTATAAATAAACCTAAGAAATAATGAATCATATGAGCATGAACAGGTCTTTTTTATAACTCGAGCAATTGTTTTCCTTTTGCTTTATTTGTATTGCACTATAACAAATATTTTAGCAACGGATTTCCTTATTTTGATGCGTTTTCCCTCTATCTAGACATGTAAAATCGCACCCTTGGACCAAACCATGGCTGGTCCTCGGGGGTGTCATTGAAACTCTTCCCCCAAAAACAAAAGTGCTTCACTAGTACGACACTAAGCATAAAAGTTTTACGTTTTACGGAAAAATGATAACATGGTTATTTTGACAGAAAATTTCTCTATCAACTGACTTTAAAAAGTTAAATTTCAACGAACACACCTAAAACGTGAAGTCCGCAAAATTAAGTTCCCTCGAGGAGAATTAGCTCCTACAAAGCAGATGACAAGTTTTCATAATTTCTGTCACAATCTACTTACTTGATAGCCACCTGACGTTGCCATGACAATCGGAATGTTTTTTTTGAAAGCTTCGCGAAAAACTATCATGTCACGTTTAATGATTCCCTATAAAAGTGAAGTAAGGGATAAAAATAAAACAAAATATGAATACCATGCAGATTTTTGCATTTATCAATACTCGCTACTCCTTTTTTTATCGGATCTTAAAATTTCGGCCCCATGCAATCAAAACTCTTGATAATTTTCTTCACAAACAGACACACTTTGTCACCGCATATTTCCTACTGAAAGGAACCAAAAAATTAGGGAGGGTATAAGAGAATTTGTGCCAAAAATTGTGAAATTTGCCCGAAAAACAACACTAAAATTGTTTGACAAATAGTCAATCAATTTTGTCCCGAAAAAAGGACTCCGCTCTGCCCAAAAATACATTTCTCGGTAAAAGGGAGGCAGCCTCCCATCTTGTTGGAAGCCGGTGAGATACGTTGTCCCAACGTCTCTGCAAGGTCAGTCACATCGTCCGAGGGATAAATACACAGTCTCCAGAAAGGCTGCAAGAAACAGAACAAAACAGTCTTTATGGAAAAGTAACTAACAACTAATTTGGCGCCATTCCCTGCAGCGTTCCTAAATAGCGCTGAAAAATATTATAACTATTCACAGATGCAATAACAGCCGATCAGAGAGGTGAAAAAGGTGAAAAAATCTTTTTCACCTCTCTGAGCCGATCTAGGAATGGGGAGAATCTATTTTAAAAACAATTTCCAGCGATGAGATTATTCAAAACATGATCATTACACTCTAAACAATCATTTATTTTTACTGACGTCAATCTCAGTCGTTGCGATGTTGATCATGAGAAAGTAGCACTGTGGTGTTTCTGTGATGTTTTTTAGATATGTATTTATTTATGTTATGTATTTATTATATGTTCTCTTTCCAAGAGGAGTAGCACTATGAAGATTTAACTGAAGTATAATAAGATTATTGTGTTAATAAAAAGAGAAAAACCTATTTGATGGAGAGGAACACAAGCAGGTGAAAAACATTCATTAAAACTCAAGGTTTTCGTGGAGGCTATAATTATTTAAGTAACAGATAAGGAAAAGTTTTAGCAATCAATTCTTCGAGGAGAGGTAGATACTATGTGGGGAAGCATTTTCTAGACGACTGCAATAGCATTTTCTAAACGGGAAGATTTTGATTGAAACTTTCATGATACTTTGTTAATAGTTTTTATGCAAAACTCCGGTGAGTAACCTGTCCCGAATTCTGAATTCCGAATCCGAGTCAGAAAATGGTTACTCTAATTATTTTAGTGGAAAAGGTTACCTAGCACCCAAGATGGAATGGTCTTTTATGAAGTTTACGCTCATTTCATCACTGACAATAAGCACGTGAATGTTCACCTAATAAAGCAAAAAGCGCGCAGTGGAATTAGAAGAGAAAAGACGGATGTCCTTTCTGTTGTGTGCTGACATACGCAATTAGTCATCCGCGATTAACCTTTCGTTTGTTTGTTCAAGTAGCAGACAATGGACCTTTTCTTTTAATCCGGAAACGTGTTAATCAATGTTGATAGTCATGATAAAAACTTTGCAACATTTCTACGTTACAATTACTCTCATTAAAACCTTAGGTGAGGACACTTGGATGGTGAAGGAACAGAGAAATTAGCAAAGAGGAAGAAATGTACGCCAATTGCATCTCACCACATCGTAAAATCAGAAGATTAAGCATACGATCACAGCGCCTTATTGATCAGTTATACGAGTCGGAGACCTCTGACAGCGGTTTAGAAAGCTCTGGAGAAGAGAGCATTCACAATAGGTAAGCAGCAAAATTTGACTACATTCTTCCTACCAGTCTTTTTAGATTTCTATAGATATAGACATCATACTATAAATAATTGATAAGCCAATTTCTTCATATATTACAAAAAATTGCTGTAATACAAATCTGCCACAGTTACGTAATGGGGTTATTTTTTCATTAGAAAAAATACTTATATTGGATTCCAAACAGTTATAAGTATAAATAACGTTGATGCAATTACTATGTAGAGATTACTTGGAAAGTATGAAAAAACAATTAACTTATTTCTTTTATAGTAAGTGATCTTGACGGTAAAACAGTTGGAAATGATTACAACATTTTAGACTTATATGCCAAATCACATGTATATTTACTAGTGATATTCCTTGGGGCGTACTTTTGAAAACAAAAAAACCTTCTCATATTAACAGTAAACTATAAGATCCAATACAGGACAAAAACAACAAACACTTGTCAGATGAGACAGTACTATAGGTAGAATCTTTCGAAAATATTGAATGTTTTGAGTATTTATTTGCTGATCGAATTGCTTGAAAATGGGAAAGTGCACCAGTTTAAAGTTTAGCAGGTAACATATAGCTTCTTCTCATTTATTGATGACATTTATACGTAATCATTCGCTCATCCATACTTGGCTTCGTGCGATGAAACCAGCTCAGTGCTAACAAGAGTTTAGAAGACGCTAGAGGGTAGCTAGCCAAATTTCTGGGGCGAATGGAAGATAGTTTATATGTCATTATCTCTTACTTATTGACATTTAGATAATAGCTTTTTCACATCCTTTCACTTTTCTCCTGTAGTTTTGCTATCCTTTATGATATGTATATGAGTTATCTTATTTTGACAACATGGAGATAAAATTCTTTTGTATTGCTGCTATAAATAATGAAGCCTAATCAATGAGACCAAGAAGATTTCTCCGAAAACAATATGATAATCACAACATGCATGACTTGTTAATTATATTTGGATTTTCTATCGTGCTGTCTTTTGTACTAATATACACATACATGAACTACTTTTACAATAAAAAGGCTAGTTAAAAATACAGGTGAATCGTGAAAGCAAGTTAGTTTATATGAACAGTTTGTTCTTTTTACATAAATAAAAAAAATACTTTTTAAATATTAATATAGCATGATATATGATTGGCGAAAACGAAGAAGATTGTGAAATCGAGCTACAATTTTTTTTCCGCAATTTCTGTGACCTTTCAAGCTTTTTAGTATGAAAAGATATCGCGCATTTGCAGATTCGTGATTGTTGTGCAAGTTCTAGGCGAATGCTTGGCGAAAGTTAGAAGAGTTTTTAAAATTACGTTGAAGAGGAGGATAAATATACGACGCCATAATGCCATAATAGGGAACTATTTGATGAGTTTTGTATTGCATATTAACTATAATTAAGTAGATCGTTTAAGACAATTTGTGTAATTAAAGAGGCATTGACTACGAAAGATGGGCCAATCAATTTTTGATCGATCATACAGGCATTCTTTCATCACGAAAGTGAAACGGATTTTTAACGTCAAATACGATATCAACGCTTTAAAACATTAGACCATGATAAAACTGGTTTTATTGGCTTATTTTTGTGTGGTGGTTTCACAATATTACGTATCTGCTTTTGGGGATTGATTTCATAGTGTTTTACTGAACAAGAGTGTTCTTATCCAATCTTAAAGTTTGTTAGACATATCTTTAGTAGTGTGTTTTTGTGGCAAATTCAGTCTGTTTACCATGTTTGGAAGAATGAGTCATCTAGAACTATTTGTCTTGATTAATCAATGTTATTTTACAGGCTTTCCTATTTAAGTAATCTGAACTTGGCATTTAAACCATATGAAAGTGTTGAGTGACAGTCTAGTTCCATTTTTTCTTAATTTACTAGGAAAAGAAAAATGGAACAACAATATTTTGCCATTACTGGATAATTAAAACTGTTTGTTTTGCTTTTGATGTGCAGGTTTGTCGATAGGTGGACAGCTTGACAGACAACTCATAACCACTAAGCTGAAAATAACTGATTGTTTGTTTTTGTTTCAAGACTTACGTTACGTTACGTAACATTACTGAGTATAATCTAGAGCTTTCTTTCTTTTTTCAGTGAAGAGATAAATACAGATATTTGTTTCACCGCGTCTGTATTTACTGACATGCGTGCAATCAACGAACTCGATTCAAACGTCGAACAACTCAAGATTGACATTATACAAGCATGCGACCAGCTAGTCCGTGCTGTAGAACGCCGAAAGGAAGAACTTCTCAAAGAGGTTGAGAAAATTAGAGCAGAGAAAGTTCGAGTGCTACAGAGTGAAACGGGAAATATGTCATTCGTGAAAAACAATTTTAACAAGATGGATTTGAACATGGGAAGCTGCTTACGTTTTGTAGTTGACGATAGCAAATACGTAAAGTCACTTTTCAATTATATCGAGGAATATGGAAGTATTGACGAATGTCGAGCATGTGCATCCAAATCAAGTGCACAAGGAATTGGTTTGAGGTTTGCAATAGCTGATGAGGCAAACCAATTTGAATTAGAAACACGGAACGACCGCGGTGACTTGAGTTGGGTCGAACAGGATCAAGTAGACGTTACAATAAAGAGAGAAAACATTAACCAAAAATGTGGAGTAAAAAACAATTGTAATGGTACGTATACAATATTCTATGAAGTTCACGATCCAGGCGTTTACGAAATGCACGTCAAAGTGAATGGATGTCATATACCCAATTCACCGTTCCGTTGCAATGTCTTTGAAAAACACCAAGTCAACTTCGTTGATAGCACTCAACAAGAATGGACCTTTCAAAACGGAGAAAAATCAGCGTTAGTTGAAAAGACAGAACAACAACACACATCGAAACTTTACTCGAATGATTCGCATACGCTAGCGCGTGCGTGGAAGGTTCGTGTCACAACAGCATGTCCGAAAATCAAAATCAAATTTGGTTACTCTAACAACAGCCAACTGATTCCTGATCTGAACGAAGAATATTTTTGTAAATTTGACTTGAACGATCTCATTGGAAACGACTGTGTTACTGTAATGCCAAACCACCATACATACGTCGACGGCCATCACCATAAACCCCAACGTAGGAAAACGCACCATCATCATAAAACACGAGAACGTAAGCAATCCACGTACCACCGTAGCTCATTGACTTTTGTTATTTTCCAAGACACTATTGAGAAACTTATTCATGTAGCGGCAGAAGGAACTGAACATGAAAAGACCACTTCATTCAAAGGTGACTTACAGCAGCTAGTGCCATTCATTGGTATCAAACATTTTTGTAAAAACAATAACTGCCCCAGACCGATGCTGGTATTTTCGTAAATATAATGTATTATAATATATATATAATCTATGACATATTTATAGATATTGCATATATTTTTATCAAATTTTTAGTTTAAATTTTTCGCCAGTATGTTGGATGTATTTCATTTGAAATCACGCAAGTGTGATGCACAGAATGTGCTTTGAGTTTTGCACAAAGCAACGTGCCATCAAGCCTGCATTGAAAATTACATGTTTTAAAGTTTAGCAAAACGAATGGTCTTTCAAAGAAAAATTTTAGAAGCAAAATTTTTATTGCTAGTGTTAAATATTTCATGTACAGATTTAATTGTTCAATTGTTTGTTATTATTATAAGATTGTTCAATTGTTTATATTATTATTATATATACAAAAGAGATCGAATATGTTAAGAAAATTAAAAGAGGACAAATGTTGAGAAAATACATTATTTTGAAATATATAAATGATGAATCCAGAAAATTGATTTGTGTTCATTTGCTTATTTTGCAAAACAAAACAAAAAAACCACAAATTAAACTTTAAGTAGTTTGTAGCTGGCGACACGACCAAAAAACACCCACAAAATGAAAGAAATTTGTAAATTTGAATCTATTTTTGTCTCACAAACTATTAAGAATTATGCCATACGCTGTCTCGAGCAATAAAATAAAAATGTTCAAATGTTGTCCATGAAAATCATCAAGCTTACACTGTTCTTAATATATATAATTTCTCAAAGAAAACACAGAGTGGTTTAGCCCCCTCACTGTTTTAATGATTAATGACATTTTCTCTAAAATAAGGACCTTTTAAGTAAAACTGACTCTCCGAAACGTGCTACAGAAGAAAACAGAAATATATGTCTTTCAAAGCTTTATCATATCATATAGAATAATTCGTGAATTTGCTTTCCCCTTCATTAAAGACAATCTCAATGATTGAGCCTTGTA